>LPNX010809171.1:0-38504 GCA_001517045.1 Pseudotsuga menziesii
TCACAACCCAATATGCAGTATGTTGCTGCAGCAAATTTTGGTTCATGAATTGGACCCCTACTAGCAAGCTCCACAGCATAAATATTTGATAGCAACAGCTTAGTCGGCATTTGAGGAGTAGCCATTGAACCCCAGCAAGATGACATATCACAATCCATATATCTATTATACCATCAAAACGCCATATGCTGCAAGCTCTCAATACGCTGCCAGTTTGGGAATTTCGCTGCCAGTTTGCAAAATCTACCATGTAACGCATAATTCTTTACACATACATAGGTTTTTAGTTACTGAATAGAACTTTTAATGATTTAAAGTACCTAAGGGAAACATAAGGGCTAACGATCAATAATAAGACACAAAACACAGCAAAATTAAAACAATAAAAACCAAGGATAATCAAAAATTTAAAAATAAACAGGTGAAAAATCCTAGAGATAACAGGACCGATCATATAATACTACTGATTAGTAATAAGTTGAATATCAACATTGAATATGTGAAAGAGTTTGTACTTGTATCATGCTTATGCTTTATCATAGGAACATTATCAACAATAGTAGATGTATTGTGATGCAATGACACTTCCTCTTCATGCTTAGGATTTTTTTCTTCCTTAACTTGCATAGACATAAGTGCCAAATTCTGACTTGCATTAACAACTCTTTTCGATTGTTGTGTAGTTCCCAATGACTTGTCAATTTTATATGAATGTGAGTGTACTATGTACTCAATTCCTTCCTTAAAAAAATGATACTGATTATGTTCTCGATAAAATATTTCCTTTCGATCATATAAATATGGGATTCCCAACACAATTCCACAGATATCTAGTGGAACCACATCAAATTCAACTTCATCTACAAACTTGGATGTAATTGCAAACTTGAAATCACATTGTCTTGTTACTTGTAATCTTTTATCTTTGCATACCCAACCTAGTGGATAAGGTTTCTTGTGTGGTTCAGTTATTAATCCCAATTTCTTTACTACTTCTTCTGAAATAAGATTAGCTTGAGATCCACTATTTATGAGTGTGTCGATCTTGGTTTTTTTAGTGATTACCCTTATATGAAATAGTTCATTTCTTTTTCTATCTTTAGAACCATTGTGATCTTTAGATGTAGAAGCACATGAAGAACCAATGTTAGAATCATTACCAACAATAGTTTTACCTTTCACACCTACGATTGATATCTTTGTTTCATCCTCAGATCTGATCCAAGGTCCTCAACAATGATCGTAGCCTTTTGCTTCCCTTTTCGATCCTTAATCCACTTCAGTTTCAATCTTGGATGTAGCTTCCAACAATGTTCTGCATCATGTCCATCTTTTTGACAATACGAACATGAAAGCTTCGTATCCCCTTTCTTCATGGTAGCTGCATGCTTACCTTTCCCTTCTTTCCTTCTTTTGTCTGACTGGATTCAGCTGAAGAAAAATTATGAACACTATTCCCTTTTGACTCAATGTCTGTAGCTTGCACACATACCTCATCTAGGTTAGTCGAATTAAACATAAGTATTGTATGACGCAAATAATTATGCAATCCTCCTATAAACTTAAGAAGAGTTTCTTGAGTGTAAAGAGGTATACCCAAAATCAAAGCTCTCTTTCTAAATTCCTGAGTGTACTCTTGTACATTCTGACCTTTACCTTGTTTTAAGTTTTGCCAATCCATCATGGCTTGTTGGATATAGCCTGATGGATAAAATTGCTTCTTTAACGATGAATTAAGCTCATACCAGGAAGAAATAATTTTACCTTTTGTAAGGAGGTCTTCCTGTGTCTTACTCTCCCACCAGATGAGTGCGGTGCCTTTAAGATGAAAAGTAGCTAACTCGATTTTGACTTGATCATCCACAAGATTTTGAATCTTGCAATACACCTCAATCTGCTTGATCCAATCATCTAGTTTTTCTATGTTAAGTTCACCATTATATGTAGGCAATTCAAACTTAATATCAAGTTTCAAATAAGGTAAATCAGACTTAGCCTTCTCAGGTTGTTTCTTTGGATTTGAAGAAGCAGTACTGGAACTTTCAGAAGAGGAAGAAGATAGAAAAGAAGGTTTAGAAGGGTCTTCTCTTTTTCCTGAAGCATTATCCTTTGCTTTCTCCTTCTTTCTTTTCTTCTTATCCAACCTTTCTTGATAATCTGCAAACAACTTTTCAACTCTATTTGCCATCTGATAGAAAGCTTTGCAGAAGGCCTTCTCATCTTCTTCTCAATAGTCTTCACTTGCCATTTTCTTTCTTCTTCTTGAGCCAATTTCTAGATCAAATGTTTCAAGCTCTCCTTCACCTTGCTGAAACCTGGATCTTGTTAACATAAAAACTTCAAAATGCAATGGTTAAACTCGCTCTGATACCACTTGATCTGTAATTTATTCCAGGATCTTTGTAACCATTGTTTGCATGTGAAGTTTAAAATGTTAATTACTCACAAATAATCTTTAAAATGCATATTTAAATAACATCCATCAACACATAAACATATAACAGAGAGATGCAAACCAGAAACATAACTCAAAGATGATAACGGAGTTCACCAGACCCTCTGGCTACATCTCTAAGCCACTTCCAAATGGGAAGGCCGATAGATAAAATCTTCAACCGCTTACAAATTGTGTGTTCTCAACAGCGCCTCTGAGTTCTGTCACTCAGACGCAGAAACAGACTTCAAGAGAAGCTTCAGAATGAAATTCAGATTCTTTGAAGTGTAAACATGCATATCTCCCTGATATCGCTGAAAGGTTCTGTGAGCACTTTTTTGTTAGAATGTCTGGATGCAAACAATGAAGCTGGATTTGGAATCCATGTGAAAACCAAGTCTTTTGAGTATAAACTCGATATAGTTCTGAATTGGACCTCGGGGTGTCAACTTTGGCACAACCTCCAAAGTGTCTCTGATCCGTATAGTCCGTACGTCCTCGAACTGCGTGCACTATGAAACTTCTTTGGGATGCATGCAGACTTGCCTCAGGATGCGTGCAGAGAGTAAATACGACCTCAATCTATGTGCAATACCACCTCGGTAAGCATGCCCGTACCTACAAATGTTTTTCCTCAGGATCTGTACCTGCCCCTGCAACCAAAACTCTGTTCCAAACTTTGTATCGTGCTAGAAAATTCGTGGCTTTTATAAGCCAAAATGGTGGTGTTTTTGGGTCGCGTGCCTTGGGGCCATGCGCTCATTTGGTAGTGTGATCTCCACGCCAGAATAAAACGATTCTTTTCCATTCCCTACCACCAGGGATGGAATTTGATGGGTAAATGCCCATCATGGGTCTATTTACCCATCAAATACAGCTAAGATTTTATCAAGACCGTCAAAATCTGGCTTAGAATACAGAAAACGTTTCAGATTTTGATTGTTACCGGCAATTTTGTCGGGTGTCCGCCATTTGAAATTCCAACCCTGCCTACCACAACTCAATGGTTTGGCGCATTGACAAAAGCGTTGGCAAAGGTGGAGGTTCAAGCCCACGGACCTCTCCGTATACATAGCTTTTAACACCATGTTACATTATGGATAAAATTCATTTGTCATATGGTTTCCACGTAGAACTTTCTATATTATAATATATGGTTGAAGTTAACGCTCCACATTATAATATATGGTTCAAACCTTTGAGCGGTGGAATATCATATAACTACACGTTATATTGTTGTGACATGATATGGTTATATTATATGTTTAACATATGCCATGGTATGGTTATACACAATGTTACATTATGGATAAAGTTCATTTGTTATATGGTTTCCACATTGAACTTTCCATATTATAATATATGGTTTAAGTTAAGGCTCCACATTATAATATATGGTATATGGTTCAAACCTTTGAGTGGTGGAATATCATATAACTACACGTTATATTGTTGTGACATGATATGGTTATATTATATGTTTAACATATGCCATGGTATGGTTATACATTTCGATACGGTATGGTTTATAATATATTTTTATAACATGATTTACATGGGGTCATGGTGACCTTGTCACAAGGGTTGGGTTCGATTCCCATAGCCCCAAAATCATATCTTTTCACCATTTTTTTTAACCACTTTAACCATTTTTGACAAAACTTATATTCTGCATCCGTAGGTCTTTTTCCATGAAACAAGTGTTGTTGGAAAGCTGTCGACGAGCACTTTCACTTTGTAAGCATGTATTTCCTTTTTGAAGACTTTAAATTCTATCGTCTTTGACATGATCCACCTGGATCAAACCTCTCCACTAGAAAGCTTTTTTACCACAAAAAGCATGGAATCATCCTGCAATCAAGTGAATACATGTCTGTCTCACTTGTCCTGTATCACTTGTCCATTCTTAGAACCTGTAGATCTGACTCAACATGACAATAATCAACACTACACAGATATTGTTAAGTACATTAACTCCTTTTTCAACAAAATCTTCATTCAATATTGTAGGGACCAACCATATAATATTGCTGATCAGTAATAAGTTGAATATCAACATTGAATATGTAAAAGAGTTTGTACTTGTATCATGCTTATGCTTTATCATAGGAACATTATCAACAATAGTAGATGTATTGTGATGCAATGAAACTTCCTCTTCATGCTTAGGATTTTTTTCTTCCTTAACTTGCATAGACATAAGTGCCAAATTCTGACTTGCATTAACAACTCTTTTCAATTGTTGAGTAGTTCCCAATGACTTGTCATTTTTATATGAATGTGAGTGTACTATGTACTCGATTCCTTCCTTAAAAAAATGATACTGATTATGTTCTCGATAGAATATTGCCTTTCGATCATATAAATATGGGCTTCCCAGCACAATTCCACAGATATCTAGTGGAACCACATCAAATTCAACTTCATCTACAAACTTGGATGTAATTGCAAACTTGATATCACATTGTCTTGTTACTTGTAATCTTTTATCTTTGCATACCCAACCTAGTGGATAATGTTTCTTGTGTGTATTAGGTATTAATTCCAATTGCTTTACAACTTCTTTTGAAATAAGATTAGCTTGAGATCCACTATCTATGAGTGTGTCGATCTTGGTTTTTTTAGTGATTACCCTTATATGAAATAGTGCATTTCCTTTCCTATCTTTAGAACAATTGTGATCTTTAGATGTAGAAGCACATGAAGAGCCAATGTTAGAATCATTACCAACAATAGTTTTACCTTTCACGCATACGATTGATATCTTTGTTTCATCCTCAGAATCTGATCTAAGGTCCTCAACAATCATCGTAGCCTTTTGCCTCCCTTTTCGATCCTTAAACCACTTCGGTTTCAATTTTGGATGTAGCTTCCAACAATGTTCTGCATCATGTCCATCTCTCTGACAATGCGAACATGAAAGCTTCGTATCCCCTTTCTTCATGGTAGCTGCATGCTTACCTTTCCCTTTTTCCTTTCCTTCTTTTGTCTGACTGGATTCAGCTGAAGAAAAATTATGAACACTATTCCCTTTTGACTCAATGTCTGTAGCTTGCACACATACCTCATCGAGGTTAGTTGGATTAAACATAAGTATTGTATGACGCAAATAATTATGCAATCCTCCTATAAAATTAAGAAGAGTTTCTTGAGTGTAAAGAGGTATACCCAAAATCAAAGCTCTCTTTCTGAATTCTTGAGTGTACTCTTGTACATTATGACCTTTACCTTGCTTTAAGTTTTGCCAATCCATCATGGCTTGTTGGATATAGCCTAATGGATAAAATTGCTTCTTTAACGATGAATTAAGCTCATACCAGGAAGAAATAATTTTACCTTTTGTAAGGAGGTCTTCCTGTGTCTTACTCTCCCACCAGATGAGTGCGGTGCCTTTAAGACAAAAAGTAGCTAACTAGATTTTGACTTGATCATCCAAAAGCTTTTGAATCCTACAATACACCTCAATTTGCTTGATCCAATCATCTAGTTTTTCTGCATTAATTTCACCATTATATGTAGGCAATTCAAACTTAATATCAAGTTTCAAATAACGTAAATCATACTTAGCCTTCTCAGGTTGTTTCTTTGGATTTGAAGAAGCAATACTGGAACTTTCAGAAGAGGAAGAATATGGAGAAGAAGGTTCAGAAGGGTCTTCTCCTTTTCCTGAAGCATTATCCTTTGCTTTCTCCTTCTTTCTTTTCTTCTTATCCAACCTTTCTTGATAATATGCAAACAACTTTTCAACTCTAGCTGCCATCTGATAGAAAGCTTTGCAAAAGGCCTTCTCATCTTCTTCTCGGTAGTCTTCACTTGCCATTTTCTTTCTTCTTCTTGAGCCAATTTCTAGATCAAATGTTTCAAGCTCTCCTTCACCTCACTGAAACCTGGATCATGTTAACATAAAAACTTCAAAATGCAATGGTTAAACTTGCTCTGATACTACTTGATTTGTAATTTATTCCAGGATCTTTGTAACCATTGTTTGCATGTGAAGTTTAAAATATTAATTAATCACAAATAATCTTTAAAATGCATATTTAAATAGCATCCATCAATACATAAACATATAACATAGAGATGCAAACCAGAAACATAAATCAAAGCTGATAATGGAGTTCACCAGACCCTTTGGCTACGTCTCTGGGCCACTTCCAAATGGGAAGGCCGATAGATAAAATCTTCATCCGCTTACAAATTGTGTGTTCTCAATAACACCTCTAAGATCTATCACTCAAATGCAGAAACAGACTTCAAGAGAAGCTTCATAATGAAATTTTGATTCTTTGAAGTGTAAACATGCATATCCCCTTGATATAGCTCAAAGGTTCTGTGAGCATTTTTTCGTCAGAATGTCTGGATGCAAAAACTGAAGTTGGATTTGGAATCCATTCGAAAAGCCAAGTCTTTTGAGTATAAACTCAATATAGTTTTGAACTGGACCTCGGGATGCCAACTTTGGCACAACCTCCAAACTGTCTCTAATACGTACAGTCCGTACAACCTCGAACTATGTGCAATATGAAACTGCCTCAGGATGCGTGTAGACTTACATCGGGATGTGTGCAGAGAGTAAACATGACCTCGGTTTGTGTGCAATACCACCTCGATAAGTGTGCCTGTACCTGCAAATGTTTTTCCTTGGGATCTGTGCCTGTACCTGTAAATGTTTTTCCTCGGGATCTGTGCCTGTACCTGCAAATGTTTTTCCTTGGGATCTGTGCCTGTACCTGTAAATGTTTTTCCTCGGGATCTGTGCCTGTACCTGCAAATGTTTTTCCTTGGGATCTGTGCCTGTACCTGTAAATGTTTTTCCTCGGGATCTGTGCCTGTACCTGCAAATGTTTTTCCTTGGGATCTGTGCCTGTACCTGTAAATGTTTTTCCTCGGGATCTGTGCCTGTACCTGCAAATGTTTTTCCTTGGGATCTGTGTCTGCACCTGCAACCGTAAACTCTATTCCAAACTCTGTCTCGTGCTGGAAAATTCATGGCTTTTATAAGCCAAAATGGTGGTTTTCTTGGGTCGCGGGCCATGGGGCCACACGCTCATTTGGTAGCATGATCTCCACGCTAGGATAAAGCGATTCTTCTCCATTCCCTAGCACAACTCAATGGTTTCGTGCGTTGGCAGAAGCGCTGGCAAAGGTGGAGGGGGTTGTGGGTTCAAGTCCCTGGACCTCTCTGTATACATAGCTTTTTATACCACGTTACAGTGTGGATAAAGTTAATTTGTTATATGGTTTCTACGTTGAACTTTCCATATTATAATATATGGGTTAAGGCTCCACATTATAACATATGGTTCAAACCTTTGAGCGGTGGAATATCATATGTCTACACGTTATATTGTTGTGACATGATATGGTTATAATATATGTTTAAGATATGCCATGGTATGGCTATACATTTCGATATGTTATGGTTATACCATATGGTTTATAATATAGTTTTATAACATGATTTACATGGGGTCATGGTGACCTTGTCATAAGGGTTGGGTTCGATTCCCATAGCCCCAAAATCATATCTTTTCACCATTTTGTTTACCCACTTTAACCATTTTTGAAAAAACTTTTAACCTAAATATTTTTTGCATCTGGAGGTCTTTTTCCATGAAACAAGCGTCGCTGGAAAGTTGTTGACGAGATAATTCAATTTGTAAGCATGTATTTCCTTTTTGAAGACTTTAAATTCTATCGTCTTTGAGATGATCCACTTGGATGAATCTGCCATCTCTTTGATTCCTAAGAAATCAGAATACATTGTGCTTTCACTTTTCCTTCTAATAGGTTTCTCTTTGTATTATTTCAATTCTTTCTGACACTCATTCTCATGCAATCACCCAAATCAACCAATGCTAAATTGAACAACCTAATTGTTGAAACTGTTATGTAGCTTCTTTCTCACTAAACCATCTTAACTCTAATTTCTAATTCAATCTTCAGGAATAAATCACTCCTTGTGGAAAAATGAAATCACTCTAGCAATAATGGAAATATAAAACTATTCATAAAGATAAAGCATATATATTATTTTTGCAATAAGATAAATCCTATATTACTAAATTGAAAGAAGTTAAATCCAATCACCACTCGTACAAGAATGAAAGATCTGTTTTCTGTTGCTGACACAACATCCAAGCTCCATAATTTTTTAATTCTACTTGACCATGAACTACACCCACACAATCATTTAGATCATTTTCAGCAGTAATTAATCATAATGAAATCAACCTGTGATATCAATTCAACAAGAAATTAAATCTTTTTTAGCACTTCCAATTATCAAGAAATCCCTTGCATACCCTGAGAGAGATCACACATCCCAAGTAATCAACTGTTTCAACAATGCATGATTCACACACTTTAATTAACTAACTGTTCAGCAATGCAGGATTCACACACTTTAATTAACTAACTTTTTCAGCACTGTATTAAAGCTACAAATGACTAATTGATCCAACAACACACTACTCGCATAATCCACATACATGCATTGTATCAACAAATTATCACACCAAAGAATTACGAAATTCTATAGCTATTTAAATCGGGTGAGCTCGGTGACAAGGTGGGCTCATTCATCCTAATAGAGCCCCCTTAAAAAAACTAATGCTACAGATGGTGGGACCTTTACTACTGTTTCAAAAATTTGTTTAATGCTACACAAAGGTATTTTCTATACCCACATTGAAAGGTCTTTGCTTAATACTAAGCTAGAGAATTGATTGGTTTCTGCACTTTTGATGGATTCTCTATGAAAGTTTTTAATATTTCTATGAACTATTCTAATCCAATTCATTCTCAATGTCAACCACCATTCTTCATCCTCCTTGTGAAAAATCCACTCCTAGTCCCTTAAATCTAGTTGTTTCTCTATAAGAAAAGAGTTTGATATTTCTTCTCTCAATTTAGTCTTTTTCTTTTATTTTTTTAACCTTTTCGCCTATTCAAAATTTGGTCGATGGTGGTCCTCACTAATCAAATATCAAGATTTTTTTTTTTTTGAAATGTAACTTAGCTAAAGGACACAAATTTGACATCTAAAATGTTAGATTTTTATCATTCAAGCTAGCATTAACTTAGGATGTTTAACTGAGAGAATAACCTGCACAACAATAAACACAAGAGACAATAGACACAAAAAAATTTCCTCGGGGAAACCATAAAGGAGAAAACCTCACAACTTCCTCAGAGATAGAATGAGCACCAATGGAAATAGTAAAACCCAAAAACAGAAAAGACAATCTCCACAGCTTGTTCTCTCTCTCACACTTGAGAGAGCTTCTCCTCTCTCACTCATGCGCCCCAGTGAGTGAGTGTGTGTGTAATAAATAGAGAGGCTCACTCTCTATTTATATTCTTTCATTCACTTAATGTCCACTTCAACATGTCAGCCCCACTTAAAAATTACTTACTAGGGCCGACATTTCTAGGAGAGTCTAATAACCCTAGTTTCCCTCAATTGTGGGGACTTTTCCTCTCTGATCAACAAGGAGGATTAAACTTAACACAATGGTGGGGACTATTGCCCCGACTTACAATAAATCACCTAGGGCCAACTTCTCTAGGATAGTCTAATAAACCTAGGGCCCCACAACTACAGGGACTTTATGTTGGGGCACGCACCTCAACGGTCCTTAAGATGGGTAACTCCGCGGGTTTTGACTCAAAATAGTCTTAGGGGTGTCGGGGGTTGAGTCAAAGTCCTCTATTGTAATAAACCCGCGGCTTAAGACTAGGGTTTAGGGTTTTGGGTGCCCATGGTTTGAATCCATGTTTTTGTAAATAGTGTGATATAAATAGGCACTTGGGTAAATAAGAAAGGTTAGGATTTTTGATGTAAAGAAAGAAAGGCGAAGCTAAGGCTGATTGTGTAAGGAAAGGTTAAGTCCCAGCTATGTGCGTGGATGACCTCTGCAGCTGTGTGTGCAAAGGGGTTTTGTAAGAAGATTAAGGAAAGATCTGCAGCTGTGTGCACAGAGGCCTGCTGCTGTGTGCGCGGCTTGAAAGGACTGAAGGGATCTGCAGCTACGTGCGCAGATCAAATTGTGGTTTTGTAGCAAGTTGAATAAAACACAGTTTTGTGGATGTAACCCCTACACTAGGGGTGAACCACGTTATATCTGGTGTTGTGGTTTCTTGTGTTGTTTCTTTTTCTGTTGTCTTTTATGCATTAATAACTGTATACATTTGATAAATTAGATCACTGCTAATAACAAGCTTCACTGTGAATTCCTTGTAGTGGGTTAAGCAAGTCATGGTTGTTTATCTATCAGTGAAGTTGTATATGAATAATAAAGCTGTGTAATTATTGATTAATAAGTTTATTAAAGGCTAAGGTACAGTAATACCCCTCTCTGCTTGCAGAAACCTGATTCTGTGGCACCCCATAGCTGTTTCGGGTGAGACTGCAACCTGCGCGCAGGTTGTTGCCGAAAGGGCCAACACTGTGGGTCTTTTGTTGGTGCGACATAAAAGGATTAAACCCGGGTTTTCCCTATTGCCCAACAAATTTTTTCCGTTGCCGGTTGCACTCAGTATCTGCTCAAGAGGGGTTTACGTCGTACCTCGAGGGCTATGTTCTGGAGGCCCTCTGTGACAAAAATCGGTGATTGGTTTGCTGAGACTTATCTGAAATTCGCACAGCAAGAGAACACAAATCCGCGTTGTAGCGCACGTGACTTTTTACAAAGGTATGTTTTTTGTGATGCTTATGAAATTTTCTTTGGTAGTATCCACATAGAGTTGCACCAGTGGTTGTCTTGGTTAACAGAGAGAAGGACGAACTTCCAAGCTCGATGGGTTCCCACATGGACCCCCGCAAGGGTCAATCTTGTGCAACACGTGAACAACGAGGTATCCTGCGCTGTTGATTTCTGGACGACGCGAACATTGGAAGCCTTCGTGACAGAGTTTGCCATTGACACAAGTACCTCCTTCAGTGAAGCTGAACGACAGTTCTTCAAAGGCCCCTGTGGTAAGTTTTTGAATTCATTAAGCTTGAGGATTAAAATACTATTGGATGAAAAGGGTATATTGTTGTTTGAATCAGACTGCTAGCTTAGTAGTACTAACATATGTTTGCAAGTGATAATACCCTCGATGAGCAAAGTGGTTTGCTGCGAAGTGGAAAAAGGTACAAAAGAGATTTTGACTCCTATTCCTTAAGTCAGGCTACCGCGTCTTCCCCTGTAAATCCTGAAGAGTCACACTCTAAAGAAAACCCTTCAGTTGGAAACCCTCCGGTCAACCCGCAGCGAAGCCCTGTTACCCCTGAAATTCCATCGCAGTCTGACAGTCAACCAAGTCCGAGTATTCTGGCCACAGGTAAATCTGCCCTCGTAAACCATCCCCCATCGACATCTGGTCCCCCTCCCAACCCTCCTAGAACCCCCATGGCCCACCTAGTTGATGACATTAAGCTCCCCATATTCAAAGGCACGGGATCAGAGGACCCAGAACAGTTCTGGTTTTTATGTGAAGCAGTATGGAATGCGAAGAAAATTACAGACCCGGATGTGAGAGCTGCGCAGCTCATTACTTCTTTCCGGGATCGGGCTTTGACTTGGTTCATGAAATTCTCCAGTACTCAGAGCCCTACGTTAGATGAGATTAAGGCAGCCATAACCAAAGAATTTAAGAAGCCTAAATCAGAATCACAGAGCATCACTGAACTCAAAGAGATTCAATAGCGGAGCGGCGAATCAGTGTGGGACTTTGACCAAAGATTCAAAGTTCTACTGGACCAAGTCAGCTTTACCATTAGTCCTGCGCAGCATAAGGAATGGTTTATTGTAGCATTATTACCACATATCAGAACTCCCCTCATGCAACAGAAGGTTGCTGACCAGCAAGAGGCTCTGGAAATCGCAATGAAGCTAGAGACTGCCCCCGTCGGCGATGATTCTAGTATTGCTCAAATCCAAGTGCAGCTAGCAGCGATGGCCCTGGAACTTCGTGAGATGAAGAAGGGGAAACCCGATCGCGAAGAGGTTTGGTGTACGCAATGTCGGACCGAAGGTCATGACAAGGAACGGTGCCCTCTGGTAAGCAAGTACCTGCATACAGGTGCGCCGAACCCATTTCCCCCACAAGCCCTATATTGTGAGCTCTGTCGAACGACAGGTTAGCACCGGCCTGAGAACTATTACCTACTGCAAAGGTATGGACAAGGACCTAAGAACCCCTACTGTAATTTTTGCAAGTCTGTAGGTCATAATGACGATGAGTGCCGTACCTATGACGCCTACCGGGTGCACAATGACGGCCCAAGTAATGATAGCTACTGTTACCAGGGGGGTGCCTCCGGTAGAGGTTCTTCTGGAGGCCGTGGTGGTATGGTCGGAAGAGGCCGAGGCCATTTGGTGTGTTACAATTGTAACCAAGCTGGGCATTTGGCTCGCGACTATCGGAACCCCACTACGACATGTCAGTACTACCGCGCGGTAGATCATGTGATTGAGCAGTGCCCGCAGCTCATAGCTAAGATTCAGGCACGACAGAGTACCCCTACGCAGAACATCCAGATGATTTCAGTTGAGCCCAGACCTGCTACAACCGTCAATGTTGTCACACGGAGTGGTGCTACGACACACCCACACAATACAGAAAACCAGCCTGCCGACACTTGGATTCGTAAGGCCCATGCGAAAATCCCCGCATTTGATATCACAAGAGAAAGAGAGACCTTTATGGAAGTCAAGAAATATTTTGCTGGCCCTAGCACATCCGTTGCACCTGCGCAACCACAACAACTATCTTCGTGGCCCCAAGAAGCCCCGCTGGATAACGTAAGTACTCTCTCCTCCTTTTTACAGAGTTGCCTCAAAATTTTAAGAGATCAGGATGCTCTGACTGAGTTACAGAAAGTCATTGCTTCCCGCGGACCTCAGCAAAGTTCTAGTCAGGACAAAACTATTCACAGAGTCAGTAGAACCGGTAGGGAAATGAGATTGAATGCTCAAATAGGAGCATACGATATGACTGATGTTATCTTGGACTTAGGGTCCGATGTAAATGTGTTAACTAAACAAACCTGGGAACAAATGGGAAAACCCACCCTCGCTTGGTCCCCTATCCAGCTGAGACTAGCCAACCAGCAAAGGATCATGCCTCTAGGAAGATTCTTGAGTGTCCAAATAGATATTTCCGGGGTCAGTACTATCGTGGACTTTGAAGTAATTGAGATCGTTGATGACAGCAATCCCTACCTAGCCTTGTTTGGAATTGAATGGGCAATGGAAAATGCTGCAGTTATTAACCTAAAGAAGAGACAGATGATCTTCGAGGGGAGAGACTTGAGAGTCATCCTACCCCTGGATCCCTCACAAGGGGAACGATACACAGAACCACTCCGACAAGAGGATTAGAATGATGTGGAGCCCATCTACACTATCACCGCGCAGGAAGAAGGTTCTGAGGATCCTCCTGCCGCAGGTTGGGAGTCTGGTAGCTCCTATAACACGGACTCTGAAGTTGACTTACAAAGCTGGTAGAACTGCTTACATGAGCCCCATGGGTACAGCCGTGCCCGGACTACCAAGTCCCTCAGATGGTTCAATTCACAACCAAACACTTTACCTATTTTTGATGGCTTGACTGATCCTGAACCATTCATTGCACAAGTATTAGGCTTGATACTTGAGTCATAGAAACTGGAAGCTTTGGACTCTGCATTTAGAGCCATAGCAGCCAGGTGGTGGAAGGCCCATAAGGTACAGATCCTTAGTTGGGAAGCTTGTTAGAATCTCCTGTACCTGCGATTTAAGAGCCCGATGGAGGAGCTACGAAGCAAGTTTGATGGACATTCTAATCCTCAGGAACATTTGGCATAGTGCTACGAGGCATGGAAGTATGTCCCTCAAAATGAATGGGTACATAGATTTGTGCACACGCTGGAACCAATAGCAAAAAATTGGTACGTGGAGGCTTAGCTCCGCCAAGATACTGTAAGTTGGGACTGTCTTGTTCATAGTTTTATGCATACTTTCTATACTAATGATGTTTGTCCAGAACTAGATGCAGCTATCAGGATAATCCATACTGAGGTATTTGATGACCAAGAAGTACTAGAACATCAACCTGATCGGCCCACACAAGAAGCCCACGCCATCGAATGTTATAACTTCGCAATTGACGAAGATGACGACCCATGCAACATCGCTATCCCTGAGTCAGAAGGATGCTGCGACGTACATGGACCAATAGTCGAAGCCCCAGAAGTAACTCAGCCCTTGAAGACACGCACAGTTAACATTGGATCCGAAACACAGCCTAAGCTTGCTACAATTGGCGATTATTGGGATGAGGAAATGGTCAGCAAGGTAACCCAACTTCTCCACGAGTACCAAGATCTCTTTCCAACAAAGTTTTCCGAAATGAAGGGTATCCTTGGTGATATTGGTGTAATGAAGATTCCTTTGAAACCCGATGCCAAACCTTTGAAACAGCATCCTTATAGATTGAATCCGAAGTATAAAGAAAAGGTTAGGGTGGAGCTGGATAAGATGCTCGCCGCAGGAATAATTGAGCCTGTTGAGGAATTTGAGTGGGTTAGTCCTATGGTGGTCTAGGAGAAGAAGACTAAGGGTGAAATCCGAATCTGTGTAGACCTACGAAAAATCAATGATGCCTGCCTGCATGATCCTTTTCCCACCCCCTTTACAGACGAAGTGCTCGACAATGTCGGGGGTCAAGAAGTGTACTCTTTTACCGATGGTTTTTCTGGCTACCATCAAATCCGAATCGCTCCAGAGGCCTGACATAAGACAAAATTTGCTACCGAAATGGGATCCTTCCAGTATACTGTCATGCCCTTTGGGTTAAAGAATGCACCTACTATATTTTCTAGAGTAGTCATCTCCGCGTTTAAGGAATACATACATAAATTCCTAGAAGTTTACTTTGATGATTGGACCATTTTTGGGCTAGTAAAAGACCATTTAACCAGTTTGAGACTTATGTTGAACAAGTGTAGACAACACCAGATTTCCCTGAATCTAAAAAAGTGTATCTTTTGTGCACCTTTTGGAATTATGCTTGGTCACGTTGTATGTAAGCAGGGATTGATGATGGATCCTGCGAAGATTGCTATCATTGTGAACCTACCACCCCCGAAGTCCGTCAAACAACTTTGCACGACACTGGGTCACACCGGCTACTACAGGAAATTCATCCAAGGCTATGCTCAGATTACCGCTCCGTTGGAGAGGCAGCTGAAGAAAGATATCAAGTTCGAGTGGACACCGGAGTGTCAAGCAAGCTTAGATATTTTAGAGGAAAAAATGGTCACCGCCCCTATTCTAGTATTTCCTGACTGGAACAAAGAGTTCCATGTGCATGTCGATGCCTCCTCCATTGCTCTGGGTACTATGCTAGCTCATTCGGCAGTAGGTAATATCGATCACCCTATCTCTTTTGCAAGCAGAAAATTCTCCACAGCAGAGAAAAATTATACTACGACAGAACGGGAAGGTCTCGCTATGGTATATGCACTACAGAAGTTTCGACATTATCTGCTAGGATCTCATTTTAAGATGTTTACTGACCATTCTGCTTTGAAGTATCTGGTTAACAAGCCTGTGCTCAGTGGAAGAATATGTCGGTGGTTGATCCTATTCCAAGAATATGATTTTGAGATCATCGTTAAGCCTAGAAGACTTAACCTAGGACCTGACCACTTGTCGAGGATCGACTCAGGCGAAGAACCTACCAATTTGGATGAAGGTCTTCCTGATGCCCAGCTATTTGCTATACAGATGGTTGATGAATATTTTCAGGATATTGTTCAATACTTGTCTACAGGTTTTCCACCCCCCGAGATGACCACATAGCAAAAGAAGCAGTTGGTGGTTCGCGCAGTGGAATTCACCTTAATAGCGGGACAGCTGTATAAAATGGGACCAGATGAAATACTGCGCAGATGCGTCTTAGAGCATGAACGACCACTAATTTTGGCTGAAGCACACTCTGGCGCAGCAGGAGGTCATTATGCAGGGAAATCCACCGCACAGAAGATTTTGACAGCCGACCTATGGTGGCCCACAGCTCATAAGGATGCACGAGAATATTGCCACAACTGGGACGTCTGTTAGAGGATAGGAAAACCATCCAGGTAGGATGAAATGCCCCTAGTTCCGTAGGTAACCTTACAAGCTTTTGACAAATGGGCTATTGACTTTGTCGGCCCTATTAACCCCCCCGCGAAGAAGTCCGGAGCGCGATATATTATTACAGCTACTGACTACCTTACTCGTTGGGATGAAGCCCAACTAGTCAAGAACTGTAGCACTGCTACAGCCGCACAATTCATCTTCGATCACATCTTATCCAGGTTTGGGTGCCCTCGCGTCCTTATGAGTGATCAAGGATCACATTTCTTAAATAAAACTTTTGTAGTGATGACTGAATAATTTCAAGTATACCATCAAAAAAGTACAGCCTATCATCCACAAGCAAATGGGACTGTCGAAGCTTTTAATAAGATCCTTGAGCATGCTTTGACAAAGATTTGTAATGCTAACAGAAATTATTGGGACCTTCGAATTCCAGTAGTGCTGTGGGCTTACTGAACTAATTGCAAAAAGTTGACAGGCCATACACCTTTTCGACTGGTTTATGGGCAAGAAGCCGTCATGCCCATGGAATACATTATTCCCAGCCTCAGAATATCTGCTTTCACCGAGATGGATGACCCAGCCATAATGACAGAAAGACTGAAACAGATATTAGAACTCGAAGAAGATAGATTTATATCAGGTTTCCAGCAACAGGTGCAGAAAGCTCGAGAAAAAGCGTGGCATGACAGACACATCAAGAAGAAACAATTCCAGCAGGGTGATCTTGTGCTCCTCTATGATAGCAAATTCATGAAGTTCCTAGGAAAGTTCAAGACACATTGGAAGGGCCCATATATAGTACAGAAAGTTACTGATGGGGTCCAGCTAGCTAAGTTAAATGGAGAACTTTTCCCTTCTATGATAAATGGGAGTCGTCTAAAAAAGTATAGGGACAGGCTAGGTACTCAGAATCAGAGGTAGCACCAAGAAAGAAAAGTCTACGTACCCAGAACAGCTGAAATCGGGTACTGGACCATAAGACAAGCTGCTCATAACACTAGGGAATGTCGCAGTCTGAAGGCTGAAGTATGGAAAGTCGAAGGTTGGTCAGGGGTCGCAGGGTCATACTGTGTCGAAGTGGAAGGTGGTCGTTGTGTCATAGGTTCCAACTGTGTCGTAGCGTAGAATGTGATGGATGGGACAAAATGAAATTGGCGGCATCGGCACGTGACCTACTCTCGATACCTATAATTATGAGATTTTGGGAAAATATGAGGTCGGGTGTGACGAGATTCTTGGCATTCAAGCAGATTTGGTGTCATTAATACACTATGCTGACAGATTTTGTAACGGAATTCTATAAGTACGATACATTGGCTTGTGAAATTTTCCTCGAAGCACTTCTTGGAGTTTTTCTTGACTGGAGCCATGTCAAACAATTGTGAAGTCCAGGAGCTAGTACGAGAGTTCAGAGATAGAGGTCTGCAGAACCTTTTGAGTAATCTGCCAGTACAGTCATATTCAACCGAGGTACATAGGCAGGCAGAAGTTCGCTCTAAATTAGGCGAAGGCAGGCACAAATTCGCTCTAACGTGGAGCAACGAAGGCCATAAGACCTCACCAAATGAATCTGGGGAGCCCCGCCCTGAAATCTTTCGGCATAGCAGAACCGTGGCAGCTGTGTGTCTTATGCAGCGTGACACGCAATTCCAGGGGACCCCAAGCTATGGATGGTTAAGTGTCGCCAACCCGAGCAAGGGATGGGGGTGTAGATGGATCCACAAGGCCTTGCTCTGTATAAATATCAAAAAGGAAAGAAGCAGGCAGCCGACAACCAGTAGGAAGGACTCTAGGAACCAATGCACAGTGTCTTCGCCAAGCACATTTTACCACCATCCGAGTAGATAAGTGCCCCGAGACGGGACACTGGTGAGTCTTAGGGGCCTGTTGGGGTGCACACCTCAACAATCCTTAAGATGGGTAACTCCGTGGGTTTTGACTCAAAATAGTCTTAGGGGTGTCGGGGGTTGAGTCAAAGTCCTCTATTGTAATAAACCCGCGGCTTAAGACCAGGGTTTAGGGTTTTGGGTGCCCATGGTTTGAATCCATATTTTTTTAAATAGTGTGATATAAATAGGCACTTGGGTAAATAAGAAAGGTTAGGCTTCTTGATGTAAATAAAGAAAGGCGAAGCTAAGGCTGATTGTGTAAGGAAAGGTTAAGTCCCAGCTGTGTGCGTGGACAACCTCTGCAGCTGTGTGCGCAGAGGGGTTTTGTAAGAAGATTAAGGAAATATCTGCAGCTGTGTGCGCAGAGGCCTGCTGCTGTGTGTGCGGCTTGAAAGGACTGAAGGGATCTGCAGCTGCGTGCGTAGATGAAACTGTGGTTTTGTAGCAAGTTGAATAAAACATAGTTTTGTGGATGTAACCCCTACACTGGGGGTGAACCACGTTATATCTGGTGTTGTGGTTTCTTGTGTTGTTTCTCTTTCTGGTGTCTTTTATGCATTAATAACTGTATACATTTGATAAATTAGATCACTGCTAATAACAAGCTTCGCTATGAATTCCCTGTAGTGGGTTAAGCAAGTCATGGTTGTTTATCTATCAGCGAAGTTGTATATGAGTAATAAAGCTGTGTAATTATTGATTAATAAGTTTATTAAAGGCTAAGGTACAGTAATACCCCTCTCTTCTTGCAGAAACCTGATTCTGTGGCACCCCATAGCTGTTTCGGGTGAGATTGCAACCTACGCGCAGGTTGTTGCCGAAAGGGCCAACACTGTGGGTCTTTTGTTGGTGCAACATAAAAGGATTAAACCCGGGTCTGCCCTATTTCCCAACACTTTAACTCTTGATTAATAAGGAGGGTTACCCTCTATGACTTTACATGCCTTGTTTACATTATTGAATCTTCTGATATGAACATTGGGATATGACATGACTCAATTACATTAGAGATTCTTCCTGAAATAAACATCGGCGTACAATACATAAAATATACAAGTGAATACATTCCGAAGTTACAAATACATCAACACTCCCTCTTAACTAGGAAGGTATTCTATCGAAACAATTTATCAGCAAAAGTCTTCTTCTCTGTATCATCTGGATAATCGTCAAGTTATATTCATCATCAAGTCATCTTCATCACTAGATCTGGATTGGCACTGGATCTAGATCATAACTGGGTTTGGATCATCATTGGATCATCATCACTAGATCATCATTGGATCATCATCAAAACTAGATCATCACTGGATCATCATCAAATATGGATCATCACTGGATCATCATCAAAACTGGATCATCACTGCTTCCGCTATCTTAATCAAATGGTGCTATCTCTTCATTCTTCTCGTCATAAGAAGTTCTACAGAGCCAGGCATTTTTCATGCTGGTTGTAGGCCTAGCCTCCACGTAGGTCTTCTTCAGCGCTTATATATGACCCTAAGTCAGAATGGCCCACCCAACACTTACATCTGATCATGAGAGGAACACATCCAACACCATGTCAGAAAGGCGTGCCCAACACTCACATATGACCATGGGAGGAACACATCCAAGAACCATGTCAGAAATGCCCAAAACTTACATTCACCAGCATGATAGGACACACCTACTATCATCTGTGAAAATGAACAACACTTACAATCATCAGCATGGTAGGACACACCTACTGCCATCTATGAAAAGGCACAACACTTACAATCACCATCATGGTAGGACACACCTACTACCATCTGTGAAAAGGCACAGCACTTACAACCACTAGCATGATAGGACACACCTACTATCATCTATGGAAAGGCTCAGCACTTATAACCACCAGCATGATAGGATACACCAACTATCACTTGTGGAAAGGCATGACACTTACAATCACCAGCATTATAGGACACACCTACTATCATCTGTGAAAAGGCTCAGCACTCACAATCACCAACATGATAGGACACACCTACTATCATTTGTGAAAAGGCTCTGCACTTACATCTGATCATGTGGGAGCCAATCCCATAGTCACATCAGAATGGCTCTACACTTACATATGATCATGTGGGAGCCAATCCCATAGTCACATCGGAATGTCTCTACACTTACATTTGATCATGTGGGAGCCAATCCACAGTCACATTAGAATGGATCTGTACTTACATCTAATCATGTGGGAGCTAATCCCATAGTCACATCAGAATGGCTCTCATCCCTAGGCTGAGGATTCCTGGTAACCGACCAGGTGCCTCCATTCTCCCAGAGAATGGCCTTCAGCACTTATATCTGATCATGTGGGAAAACATCCCTCAATCACATCAAAATGGCCCTACATTGATCATGTGCTAACAAAACCCACAATCATATCAGAGCATTTCTGCACTTACATTTGACCATGGAAGGAACCAATCCTCTCACCATGTTAGAATGGTTCACGGACTCATCACTTCCCTTTGGAGGGAACCTCGATTTGGAGAACACCAAGCTTCTCCCTAAAGTACTCAAACTTCACTCTGGCTAATGGCTTGGTTAACACATCAGCTATCTATTCATCCATCGCAACATATTGGAGCTTCACTGCTCCTATCTGCACCATATCCCTGATATAGTGATATTTGATCTCAATATGCTTTGACTTGTCATGGAACACCGGGTTCTCAGAAAAATTCACACAACTCTGGTTGTCGCAATATATGCAAGTAGCATCTAACTAGAGATCAAACAAATCAGAAAGTAGCTTCCTCAACCATACTTCCTCACAACTAGCTGAACAAGCTGCGACATACTCTGCTTCAGCTGTAGTCAGTGCCATGCAAGACTGTTTCCTGCTAAACCAAGAGATCACACCTGATCCCATACTGAAGCAGCACCCTGAAGTGCTCTTCCTATTGATGGCACTGCCTGCCCAATCCAAATCCACATAACCCTCCACGTTAATCTTCATATTCATATCATACTTGAGCCCATACTCAACTGTACCCTTCAGGTACCTCACTGCATGCTTTGCAACCATTGGGTGAACATGTCTCAATGTGTTCAAAGCAAAGAAAATATCTGGTCTCGTATTTGTCATGTACATCAAGGAACAAATAATGTGACGATACATCGTGGCATCACTCGTCTCTTGAGAAATCGTCACTCAATAGCTTCAGGTTTGATGCCACAGGTGTGGTTATGGACTTGTAGTCCATCATTCTAAACCTCTTCAGGATCTCTACTGCATACTTCCCTTGTCCCAGGGAGATTCTGCCACACCTCCATGCTTAGAAAGTAGTGCATCATATACAAGTCCTTCATCTCGAACTCAGTATCAAGTCTCCTTCTGGCAATTTTAATGAGTTCCTATTTTCTGTCAAGAACAAGTCATCGACATATAGAAGGAGCATCGTTGGTCTTCCACCTTCAACCTTGAAGTAAAGGTTGGAATCTGCTTTACTCTCAGTAAATCCTAGAGCCATCAGTACGCTGTCCATCCTGTTGTACCATGTCGAACCTTAGGATCTTCTGCAATCACTCCCTTTGAAGCGGAGCATCATTCTCCCTCTGTCTTTCGTACTCTATGCACTGAAACATTCTGTACTGGAGTGACAAATAGCTTCCTTTGCTATTAATATTCTATGTATCCATCTAGGGTCACTGGATACCAAGATCCTCTATCTTGAATCTTTTCAAAAGTTCTTCTCGCACCCATCTATGAGCTTGTCATATTCTTCAAGCTCCTCATGTATGTATTATCCCATGGGTGTCTCCTGAGTTCGTGAAAGGTCTTCTTTAATTTGCACACATGAGTCTACCTATCATGTGCCTCAATTCCCACTAGATGCAAATGTCTCTTCGTAGTCTATGCCTTCTTTTCATGAGAAGCCTCATGCTATGAATCCTGCCTTGTATCCCACAATGTTTCCATCTACTGCATGATGGAACTATGAGCTTCCCTTCAGGTCTCGATACGGCATCCTAGACATCATTCTTCATTTTGTATTATTAGAGTGAATCTTGAATTGTCGTCACTTGCTCTTCGGAACAAGTCTCATCCTTCTTTTCTTGTAGGTGATTGTACGCGATCTTTCCTACAAGTCAAATACACCAGCTGTATGATTAGAAACATTTCATAAGGCATATTCATAATGGAAAGTTCTTATGCATAAATATATGATCATGCAACTATTTTAGCCAATACAATATTCATCCATATCTCACAAAAACTTTCTAGATTCCTTCCATCTCTACCAGGACAACATTGAGATTGTGCGCTAATCCAATATGTTAGCAAAGAGGTTTCATTCTAGATAAGTTGCAATGGAGAGTTGTATAGCACCATGAGATATTTACCTATCACATACATATTAGTAGTATACTGTCATTAATGCAAACATTATATCATGCATAATACACCAACTGAATATAAACAAATGCATAACAAAACAATATCATGAAATGACAATTGAATACTTATCTTTATTTGTTTCATGGGTAGAATCCTTCTTTCAGCTTCACCATCTTCTTCATTCATAACAACATCATTTCTTATCCAAAAGCTCAAGATGGATAAGAGGCTCTTCAAGAATTGATTTCTTCATATTCCTCATTGCTTGAGGTAACTTCTTTGAATCATGAAATCTTGATCTTCAATTGCTCCCATCTTCTTTTCTCTAATTATGAGTCGAGCTTCTTCTTATGTGTGCTCTTCCCTGAGTCTGTTGAAATTAATTACTTCCTTTTGGCACACATTCCTTGAATGAATGAATCCCATGATCCTGGGAGGCCATTCAAGGTGGTTATCATAACTTATGCATTCTCCACTTCTTCTTCTACCGCTTCAAGTTGTTCTTTGATTTGTAAAGTATGACTGTATGGTTTTTGCATTCTGGATCTTCACATTCTTCAACTGTTTTCTCAAAGTTATCTTCCGATTTATGTTCTTCCCTTCAAATAGCTTGGTCAAGGAATCAAACATCTCTTTCAGTGTCTTTAGGGAAGACACTTGTGATATAAGGTGATCTGTTATTGAGTCAACAATGATCTTCTTGGCCTTGACCAAGTTCTTCTTGTGTAAGGCTTTTAGCCTCATCTCCCTCTGGAACTGGAACCTCTCTACTTGTGTAGGTGTCCAATTCATTTTCTTCAAAGAGATCATATACTTCCATGCTTGGAAGTTGTCAACTTCACCAAGCTTATTATCAAGCTGATGTGATAGATAACTTTGAAATGAGAACCTCAAATGAAAATAACAAATGATTAAATCTTACCGATTTGAGGTGTTCGTCTTGGTTTTGAAGTTGGCTGATTTAGGGTTTGTCAGAGAAACCCTAATTTTAAAAAACTTGGAATATTTCAGATCTGATTGGATAGAAATATACACCTCTTCAAGGCGAGTTGTCCAATGTACTCCTTTTTCTAAAAATAGTGGAGGGAAGCTCCTGGAATAGGAAGCCCTAGTTTACCAATTTCTTCTGTAGAAATTCCTGATACTATTTATGCGGTATCTCCGAAAGTAATGCTCCTCTATGAATGAAATTTTATATTTAGGTAGCCTCATCTGTCCCTATTCCAACACCAAAGGTTTCATCATAATTGTTTTCACCAATTGAGACTTAGGAGCGGTTTCCCAAGGTGACTTGTTTCAGGAATGTTTAGAATAACGAAGTTGTACGAACTGCCATGTGTCACTGTTTCATTTTCTGGGTCTGAAAATTATACCACAGAAATTATAGTCCATGGAATTTATGAAACATCTTGGGAAATTGCATTTGGACCTTCGTAGCCCTAGATATAGCAATTCTCCCCAGGTGTCCTTTTTAGGGATGAATCCTGGAAGAGGTTGGAACCCTAACTTGGAGGAATCATATCTCCTAGAATATAGTGAATATGAGGCCTATACTTGGATACAATGTACATTAGGATTTTATCTTCGACCTATGAAATGTTTGGTCCCTAATACTTATGAAATCCTGATATATACTGAATGTACCAAAGCTTATTAGTTTCAATATTTTAGGGTTTTTCAGGCCCGGGGTCAAACTAGGGTTTGACTTTCCTGGAGTTTCACCCAACCAAAAATCTTGACCTAGGTATCTAAACTTTGATTTTGATGAGAAGATAAATCTTATGTCAGGCTCACTCAAAAATTCTTCTTCTGTAAAAAGCCTTAATTTTCTGCACCAAAAATTGAAAATGCTCGGAATCGAATTATGCTTCGACAGAAAGATGCGCTCTTCAATGGAGAGTCAACCTAGCACACTTTTTCTGATGGATTGTGGAGAGAGACCAAAAAATTAAGAATCCGTAGCTTCTGTAACTGCACAATGTCTTCTTCTCAGGTTAGCTTTGATACCATGTTATATTTTTATCATTCAAGCTAGCATTAACTTAGGATCTTTAACTAAGAGAATAACATGCACATCAATAAACACAAGAGACAAGAGACACAAATAATTTTCCTTGAGGAAACCATAAAGGAGAAAACCCCGCAACTTCGTCAGAGATAGAATGAGCACCAATGGTAGTAGTAAAACCCAAAAACAGAAAAGATGATCTCCGCAGCTTGTTCTCTCTCTCACACTTGAGAGAGCTTCTCCTCTCTCACTCATGTACCCTGGTGAGTGAGTGTGTGTGTAATAAATAGAGAGGATCAATCTCTATTTATATTCTTTCATTCACTTAATGTCCACTTCAACATGTTAGCCCCACTTAACAATTACTTATTAGGGCCAACATCGCTAGGAGAGTCTAATAACCCTAGTGCCCCTTAAATATGGGGACTTTTCCCCTTCGATCAATAAGGAGGCTTAACCTTAACACAATGGTGGGGACTATTGCCCCAACTTACAATAACTCACCTATGATCAAATTCTCTAGGATAGTCTAATAACCCTAGGGCCCCACAACTACTGGGACTTTAATAACCCTTGATCAATAAGGAGGTTTATCCTCTATGACTTTACATGACTTGTTTACATTATTGAATCTCCTGATTGGAACATTGGGATATGACATGACTCAATTACATTACAGATGCTTCCCGGAATAAACATCGGGGTACAATACATAAAATATACAAGTGAATACATTCCGAAGTTACAAATACATCAACATAAAAAAATGGTTTCAAGAAACTAAAATGTCATAGGAAAAATTTCTAGGCATTTTCAAGAAATTTCTATGGTATTTCCACTTTGTAAAAGTTTCTTGGTATGTCTCAAGGAAATGGATGGGTTGTGTTTCTAGTAACATAGCTTTTCATTACTCTAGGAACCTTGACAAGTTCATATTACTTAAACATAATATAAATAGATGATAATATTTGTGAGTTGTTGCAATTTGTTTCCAAAAATCCATCAGTTCATTTGGAGGATAATCACTGGTGTGTCCTTATTGAAATATACATAAATGTGAGAATATTAGTTGAGAGTGATGATATAAGAGTTTTTCAAAGGAACATGTCTCTTATCCATTGTGCAAGTCACTAACTCTGTAGGAGGTATGAAGGAAAATGAGAACTCTTCACATTTTCATTGTTCATTAAAATGCTTACTTTATTTTAGCATCCACATGGGAATCAAAATCACTAATGATGTTGTTAGAGGTGTAAAGAGTACTCAAGAGTGAACTTTTTCCTTATACTTTTGGATGGGTCTTCTTTAGTTACTCTATCTATGGAAGGAAAATGAAGGGGTATTTATTTTAAACCATACAACTCAATGATCCTAGATGTGATGCAAATATAGCTTGAAATCATTAATTGTGGATTGTTTTGTTTGACCATTAAAAATGTCAAATTGCTAACATGTGCATTATACTTATATCCTTCAAAATTAGCTAGCCCAAAACAACACCTCATTCTTTACTAAACGGTTTTCTAGGAGACAACAAAATATTTTGTTCCCTTAGCGGAGGTTGGCCAATCTACCTCTCTTCTTGTATAAAATTAGAAACTAGAAACCTCATAAATATGGGATTTCTTAACTTTATAATTTTCAATAGCAATGGTAGAATAATCTCCACCAACCACTTCCATTTTTTTCCCCGTGGGATCTCCCACAACTATGTCTCCACTAGACGAATCAATTCCCTTTGGATTATAATTTAATCCTTGTGCCAAGGATCAATTTTAACATGGGTGCAAAGAAATGGTAACAAGAACATGGTCTTCACCCTTTGAATTCTTATTCTTAATCCTTATGTGTCCCTCCATTTTGATGTTTCCAACCTGAGAAAAGTCATGACCAAAATAATTTCACCACATATAATTTCTAAAACACAATTGAAATTCTTAAAAAATATTTCCATATATATGACATTAGATGCACTAAAATGGCACATTTGAATAGTCCAAGACATGGGTATAGCTCTTATCACCATAATATATATATGATCTCAAGAATCCCTCTTCTTATATCAATCTCAACTATAACATGGACTGCCATCCTTATGCATTCCTCCTTGAATGAGTTATCAGCCATTATTATCTTTCTAGTTTGTTACCAATTGAATATATACCCTTCGTTGACCATAAATCCATAGAGAGTTTTGAAAGTTTGATACATATCAGCAAGATTGTGACCATCCCATGCCTGACATCAAGATATAGGTGCTATGGTTTGAGGTTTAGGTAACCTTGACCCTAAAAACATCATCCTTTGATAATCTTGTGGTTTCCTTCCATTGACTGAAATATGAAAATGATATAACCACAAGCAATTACATGTGTGATGGGTTTGTAAACTAGCATAAAGATCCATCTATTAAGGTGATTCCATAGGAACTTCTCCACAATGGTCTTACCTAAAAAATACAAAACCTAATTAACCTCAATATCGTCCCTCACCACCATACTAATCTTGTATTTTCTCCTCCTAAGCATCTTCCGAGGTTTTTTTTAGGTGACATTGTTTCTATAGCCTTTGACACACCTACACCTCCTCTTCTCAGAGTTTCAAAATCCATTTTATACCAAACAAATGCTACCTTCATAACCCCAATCCTTCGTAGTATATTCATCATTATGATCAAAATTATTGACTATAAATTTATGATCATGTAAACTATATGCCTCATACCCTTTGCTCTAAAACATTATTGGAAACTTTGCAAACATTGAATATGTTAAGAACCAGTGTCAACCCCCCTCTTTATTTTGTTAGTATATTTTGTCGGACTCATATGATTTGTAAGTCATCCCATTAGTATGTTGTGTTATCCCACATTCATTGGGAGTAAGTATTAGTTGTTAAGTCATCCAGTTAATATGTTGCATTATCCCACATTCATGGGGAGTAATAGTTGTTTAGATTAGACTTAGTATATAAGTATGTGTTGAGGCTATTGAAAGCATCAAAGAGTTATTTTGTATTGAGCTTGCTCAAAGGAGTTTTCCCTCTTGAAGTGGCTTGCGATTAATAAAATCTCTTCTATGATCCATAATTTATGTTATATCATGCATTCTTATTCCTTATTGCAGGAGGTTCTCCACATCTGGTATCAGAGCACTTTCTTGGGCTCGTTGGGTGGAATTTCTGGGAAATTTTTTTTGGTCGTGTTTCATGGCACTATGAGCCTTATAGTTCTTCTTCTTCTTGAGGCGATATTATTCATCCAGATTAAGGATTAAACCCTATCCACTTAACTGTGGAAGTACTTGGTCATAGCCCTAAAACTCATTGTGAGGAGTACCACAGGAGCCCCGAAGTAGCTGGCCATTGAGAGGACCTGCTGTTGCTGCCACAACTGTTCTCCCCCAAATTAATGTTTTAATTTCTGGGCCCCTCCTCATTATTTCGCACAGTTTGATTGTTGAACTCTTGGACCTCTAGAGCGTGTCTTCTTTTGTTTTAATTTGAAGTTGGATGCCCGCGGATTTATGTCCCCCATGTTCAATTTCGGTAAAGTCATGGATTTCTAGCCGTGGAGAAGTAAAATATTGTGCTTCAGAGCAGCCTTCGCGGAGGAAAAATGAATTTGGCTGTAGTTGCCCCTTAACGCTGTTTTAATCGTTGATTTTTCCTTTGATCGGGCCTCTTTTCGTTGTTAGATCAGAAGCTGCAAAGTTCCAGCCCCTCCACCATTGCGGCTCCAAGATGGTTTATTCGTCCGAAGTATGGATTCCTCCGACGCCCGATTCGTTTTGGCCTTAAATCGCTAGACCATAGCTTATACCCTCCCGCCGTTATGGCTGAGGAGAGCTAGTGAGCTGCCGATGCGAGTATCTGTCGACGTCTGATTTGGTCCTTTACCCACCCGCGGTTAGCTTATGTCTTCAGTCTTGTCTCGTCTGCCATTTTGGTTGGGAGATTCTTTCAGCTCCCAATGTATCATCCTTTCGACGCCCGATTAATGAAGTTTCCCACCAACGTTCGATTAAACCTTTTCACCGTGTTTTGCGCACCCGGTCCCTATAATCCTCCACCGTTGCGGCTCCCGAAGTCTTGTCCTTGTCTGATTCCAAAGCTTGCCAACTACCGATTTATGACTTTCCCACCCAAAGCTTAATCGAGACTCTGTCCGGATACACCTGGCTAGTTTCTTGTGAATTATCATTCATGGCAGAAGATGTTAATGTTTAAAACCCCATTTCGCAACAAATAATGCACCGTAATTGTTTGCAGGAGGAATTTGATATACTGCTGTGGCGACCCTGGGTGAAGACTGAGCTTGCTCGAACTGAAACTGGCACAATCACAAGGAAGACAAAATGGAGAAAAGGACAAAATAAGAAAACGACAGAGGCACGGAATGGGAAAACCTACCCGTTATTGACCAGTAGATAAATGCTCACAAAAAAAATTGATTGACGAAACGTCCATAAGGAAAAAACAGCGTGAATGGCAACGAAGAGCTAGAGCTTGAAGAGCTGTCAGTTACTCAATAGCTCGCAGAAGGATTTGAAGCGTTGGAAGGCTGAGAGGGGGAGAGAGGAGGCAGCCTAAGGGTCTCAAATTGTAGTTTAAATACCTGAAAGTAGGATTGAGACGGGGCTTTTCCCCTGGAAAATTTTGTAAATGTTTGCTTGTAAGAGGAACTACTTCGTTTTGCCAAGGAAACTGCAACTTTTTACCTGTTGGAGAGAGTAGAATGGAATGTATCAATGCGACTCAATGAATAATGTTGAAGAGGAACTATTTCGTTTTCAGCGGTGTTTCATTTGCTATGAGAATGTTTAATTTCCTGAACCTATGTTCTTGTTGAATGTTCTTCGGTATCTTTTTTTGATATTTTCCACTGTGAGCAATTATTGTTGTTATAAAATGATCGGCTATCTGGTTATTTAAATATCTGTAAATGTTCATGTGTCTTGAAAGAAATATCAGCTGTCTGTGATTCTTCATAATGCATGTGCAAGATGTATTGCTCACCCAGAATGATAACCTTGATCCCTAGGGATAGATTAGATAGTTAGTTTATTTCTTATTGTATCTGATTTGGTTGCTTGCAAGCATAAGACGAGAGGTAAGAAACTGCGCATCACATTGTGACTACTCCCTACATCTTGATCGCTCTGCATTTAGTTAGGCACTTGCATCTCATCTCTTAAATTCAAAATACAAAAACACGGTGGGCCGGGCCGCAACCAGTAAACCCTTGTTGTTACTTTGACCTACGGTAGCCAGACCGTAAAACCGGACAGATTCCCTATACCAAACAGTCAATGGGCTAGTTGGGAATATTGATTGGGGAGAATCCCTCACTATTGCCGCCTGTGAATTTCTAGGCCCCAACAGTTTTGGTGATAGAAGGAGGGCCGCTAGTGCATGGTTGGCCAAGGAAACCCATTTTACCGAGATTATTCCACTGGTTACAGTTCTGAAAGTAGTGGACTGCGCAATCCAATTCCGGAAGAAGAAAAAAGAGAACATCTATATGCTGTTGGTAATGAAGTAGTTAACAACCTAAGAAGACACACTCGAGCATACGTAAAGAAGCTTGGAGGGTTGCCAATTATCCCTGACTTGCCTAGAAGAGAGTACAAGAAGAAAAACTGTCCTCTAGCAGAAGATTCATTGTTGGTTGGAGACTGGGAAGAACTTGTAGAGACTGCTTTGCAAGAAGTTGAGCTACCTTTGAATCAAGAAGGCCCAGAAACCCCTAACATTTCTCTTGTTCACACCCCTGTTGGTTCACCTCCTCACTCTCCACCTCAACTGATGGCCGGTGTTAACGCCAACCAACCTCCTCCCAATCCATCTAATCCACCACCTGCATGGAAAGACAGGTCACCCCTAAACCTGACTCCCCCTTTGCATGACCTACCTCAAGCCTTTGAGAAGTTACTGCCTAAATTTGACCCCAATGAGAAGATCCTAGTGGACGATCACCTACAAAGTTTCTACTTGGCAATAGAAGATCTGAGGGCTGGGGAACATGAGGATGTAGTGTGCAGACTTTTCCCGCATACCCTCAAAGGAGCTGCTACATCTTGGTACTTTGGGTTGCCTGCTAATTCTATCCCGGATTGGGATACTTTCGAGAGAATTTTCAGAAGTAAGAATGCGGTTCAAAAGACTCGTGCAGCCCTTATGAAAGGACTATGTGCACTGAAGAAAGAGAAAAAGGAAAAAGTACACAATTTCACACAAAGGTTCGCAGCATATCTTAAGAACTTTTCTGAAACAGATAAGCCTTTAGACAAAGTACTAATTGAGTACTATACTTTAGCTTTGGGTCCTGATCTGGCCATGTTTGCGAAAGGTAGGGCCAAGCCTACTCTAATTGAAACCTATGAAGAAGCAGAAGTGGTGGAGGCTGAGAGAGAGAGTATTGAAGATTAACTCGAACAATCAGGAGAGAGAAGGAAAACTTTAGTGTTCACTAAGCCTAAAGAGGAAAAAGCACCAGATTATGAAAGTATGGCCAAAATGACACAAAAGCTGTCTAATAAGATCATAGACTTGGAAAAAGAGAAGGAAACACAGAAGTTCTACAGGCCTTATTATAAGAAAAGGGAGGAGAACAATCAGTCCCAACCTCCTCCTCACAATACTGCGTCTATGAACCTGACAGAGATAGGGATGGAAAATTTCTGCACCTTTCACCAGCAGCCTCACTCCGAAAGGAATTGTCCTCAATGGATAAATTCAATGACGTTAGTTATGAATCAGATGTTAGATTCGAGACTAACAGAAGAAGATGATGATGAAAAGAAAGAAAATGCTGCTTCTACTTCCACAAAGGAACATGAAGAAGAGACTATGGCATTATGGAGTTCTGTCTCCTTACTCGATGCAGAAGAAGATATAACTAAAAAACATAAAGATGTCAGGGAGGATAACGTGACAACTAGAAGTCAAGGGACGGTTAGCAATGACAGTCTCTTACTCCCAAAGATCAGAAGGCTGACAAAGAAATATCAGGAAGAAATTTCAAGATAAATCCATGGCGGATAAGACTCTGGAATTCACTATTACCAACCAGGATCCTAAGCAGAATAGAACGCTGCCTGAACTAAACCAAGAAAAGGTGAATGCTGATAAATCTCATCTCATTAAACAACAAATAGAATATGACGTTGTTGAGGATTTGAAAAATATAAAGGCAAATGTCCCGCTGTTTGAGATGTGCAAAGTATATCAACAAAAGGAAAAGTTGTTGAAAGCGCTGGAAACATCAGAAGAGGAGCGGCCCGTTGACAATCAACCTCTGGACGAAGAAGAAATCAGAGAAGCTAGCACTGGAGGTAAGTCTAAAACTAAACAGCCACCCTTCCTCCTGACATTTGAAATTTTTAATCATAACGTTCACAATTGTCTAGTAGACTCAAGGGCGTCAATTAATGTCATGCCCGTATCAGTATGTAAGAAAATCAATGGGCAGTTTAAGCCAACCACGTGGAGGGTGGTGCAATTGGATAGGACAGACGTTAAGGTAATTGGTGAAATGGAGGATGTTCTAATCCATCTGGCATCAAACGACAAAGTATGCCAAGTTATCAACATCGTGGTGGCTGATATACGAGACGCTTATGGCTTGGTCCTGAGCAGAGATTGGTCAGCTAAATTGAATGGATACTTCGCATCAGATTGGTCACACCTGTGGTTGCTGTACAAAGGAATCCCCAATCAGATTAAGGTTTTGACAGAGCCTCACATGAAGTACAATGTTACCCAACTGGATGAGAAGAATATACCAGTCGAACCTGTGTTGGGAAACTACTTTCTTGAACTGGAACCAAGGAACTATCAAGCGGAGAAGGCCAGTGACACATCTGACACCCAGCTTGAACTCCTTCGATTCTCGTAGGCTGATGAGTTGGATTGTAAAATAGTAGATTTAGCAGTAGAAGTAGATTCTTTTTCAGTAGATAATGTTTTTTGGACTTTATTTTTTGACGGATCTAAAACTTTAGAAGGGTCAAGGGCTGGCTGCATCCTCATTGATCCACAAAAAAAAACCACTTCCTGTCTTGTAGATTAGAGTTTGAGTGTACTAACAATACGGTTGACTATGAAGCACTGCTGCAGGGACTCAAGAAAGCGATTGAGCTAAAGGTTAGTAATTTAAAAGTTTTTGGGGACCTAGAAATAGTTGTAAAGCAGATAAGAAATCAAATAGATTGTTTTTCCCCCCACTTGAAAGCTTACCAAAGCGAGGTATGGGATTTGCTTAAATCTTTTCGTGCATTCAATATTGTTTCAATCCCAAGAATGAAAAACGCGGTCGCTGATCTTTTGGCCACATCAGCTGCCCTGCTGGTACCCACTAATAACAGATGTTCTATTGAATTACTTTTTAGGCCCTCCGTACCAGATATGATCACCAATATGAGGGTGTTCGACGATGACCAGCAAATCATAGAATGTTTGACCAATGAGGATGCATGCAAAGGAGCGATCATCGATGATGAAAAACACCAAGATGAGATGAAATTTGACAATTTTGTCCCTAAAGGAGTCAGAACATTAGAGAAGATGTTTGACTTGAATGAAAAATTCCGAAGACCCGCTAATGTAAAGACGCACAGCTCAACCCTACAATTCGAACTGATAAACTTGGGGACTGAGACGGATCCTAAGTTTGTGAACCTCGGCAAATGCTGTTCACCTGCCGAAAGGGATAGGTTTGTCAGTTTGTTCAAGCAATACAAAGATGTCTTTTCCTGGACTTACGCAGGTTTGAAGACCTACGACACCAGCATTATTGATCATATCATCCCTATTAAAGTAGGTGTCAAGCCATATCAGCAGCCGTTAAGGAAGATGCACCCCAAGTTGGAGCCACTGATTCAAAGCGAGGTGAAAAAATTGCTGGATGCTAGAATTATTTTTAAAGTTTGGCATTCAGAGTGGGTGTCAAATTTGGTGCCGGTCAGAAAAAATTCGGGAGAAATCAGACTGTGCGTGGACTTCAGAAACTTAAACCGTGCCTCAGACAAAGACAACTATCCAGTGCCTCCCATGGAGCAATTGCTACAGATGGTTACTGGTTCTGAATTGTTCTCATTGTTAGATGGATTCTATGGCTACAACCAAGTGTTAGTGGCCGAGGAAGATAGAATGAATGAAGACAACGTTCAGAACTAAATGGGGAACTTTCACATATAGAAGAATGCCTTTTGGACTATTTAATGCTGGCGTGACATTTTAGAGAGGTATAGACATAGCTTTCCATGGACTGATTGGACGAAGTGTGGTGGTCTACCTTGATGATATCACAATATTTTCAAAGAAAAGAGGGGAGCACGCGTTCCACCTAAAGAAAATTTTTGAGCGCTGTCGGAAGTATGGCATTTCCCTCAATCCTAAGAAGTGCGTATTTGCGGTCACAGAAGGAAAATTACTGGGGCATATAGTTTCAAAGAGAGGTATATCTATAGACCCAGAAAGAATCAAGGCCATTGAACAAATCCCCATGCCCCATAATAAAAAAGGAATGCAATCCTTCATGGGGACAATAAACTTCGTGCATAGGTTTGTGCCTGATTTTGCTCAGAATGTCAAGCCACTGCAGCAGATGGTCAAGTAGAATGCACAGTTTAAGTGGACTGAAACTGAAAAGACTGCTTTTAACAAAATCAAGACTGATGTTTCCCATGCGCCCTCCCTGAAAAGTCCAGACTTTGATAAAGACTTCATTATGTACACATTTGCATCCGATGATTCATTGGCAGCCGTGCTTACACAAAAAGAGGACGGGGGTGATGAATTCCCAATCTCTTTCATGAGCACTGGGCTTCAAGGGGCTGAATTAAACTACCCAGCCATTGATAAGCAGGCCTACGCAATATTTAAGGCAGTGAACCTTTTCAGGCCTTATATATTAAAAAATCGGACCAAGGTAATAGTCCCTTACCCAGCAGTAAGATCTCTTCTCATTCAGAAAGAGTTGGGAGAAAGAAGGGGCAACTGGGTAACAACCCTTCAAGAATACGACCTTGAATTCAAACCGGCTACTATAGTGAAAGGTCAAGGGCTTTGCAAATTGATGACTGGAAGTAGAAACAATGAAGAACAAGCATGGGAATAGGAATCCAAATTGCATGTAATGGATGTATGCCCTCTGTTTATAGCTCCTGAGTCCTGGTATAGGGACCTTGTGCATTACTTACAGTCAGGGATATTACCAGAACATTGGAATTCCAAACAAAGAAGAGCTCTGCATCTCAAATCAGCCTCCTATCATCTTGTTGAAGGAGTTTTATTCAGAAAGAATTATGACGGGGTTCTCCTTAGGTGTTTAGAAAAGGAAGATGCAAAGAAAGTAATGGCAGAATTACATGACGGTCCGGTTGGGGGACATTATTCCGGCGACACTACAGCCCACAAAATCCTTAGAGCCGGTTACTATTGGCCTACACTCTTTAAGGATGCACATGCACATGTCAGGAAATGTGATATTTGTCAAAGGTGTGGTGGAAGACAGCGCAAGGCAGCCGCACCCCTAAAGCCTGTTATGATCACAGAAGCATTTGAACAATGGGGGTTGGAAATTATCGGGGAAATAAAACCAAATTCTTCCCTGCTGCACAAGTACATTCTTACTGCGACTGATTATTTCACCCGCTGGGTCGAAGCTATCCCATTGCGCAATATCAACGAGGACGAAGTCATCAGCTTCCTACAAGATCATATCATGACCAGGTTTGGAGTTCCAATTTCAGTAGTTTTTGATAATGCCAAATACTTTTCATCAATTAAATTGACTGCATTTGCTCATGATAAAGGGATAAAATTACATTATTCTGCTAACTACTATCCGCAAGGGAATGGCCTGGCTGAATCCTCCAATAAAAACCTCATTAGAATCCTGAAGAAGACTGTCATAGAAAACCAGGGAAGTTGGCACTCAGCCTTACCCAACACCCTATGGGCTGACAGAGTCCCTCCCAAGTCTGCAATAGGAGTGTCACCCTATACCCTTGTGTACGGTAAGGAAGCTATCCTGCCTCCCAATATCATCCTGCCATCTTCCATACTAGCTCAAGAGTCTAGGGGGTCGGATGATGAGGTTCTCCAAATAAGAATATATAATCTCCTGAAGGCAGAAGAGGCCAGATCCAAGGCTAGAGAACATTTTAAACAGCAACAAGAGTCAGTTAAGAGATGGTTTGACAAACATAAAGCTGGGAAAAAAGACTTTGAGGTAGGAGACTTAGTCCTCAAATGGGATCACCCCCATGATGAGAAAGGAAAGCATACCAAGTTCCAGCAGTTATGAGTAGGCCCTTTTCAGATTGTAGCCAAACTTGGCCCTGCTACATATAAGCTGCAAGATTTACAGGGATGGGAGGAGAACTTGCCAGTTAATGGTTTGGTTCTCAAACCTTACTTTTCTTGAGTTTCTTTGATTTTTTCTGCCTTGTATATAAATAAGTTGTGGGTTTGTTTTCGAGTCATCCTTTCATTCGATTTAATTTTAAGTTTTTGATTTTCAATAAGGGAAATGAACTTGCGGTTGTCTGGAGGATATTAAGGTCTTTTGGGAATAGCAAATACGTTGAGTGTCAGCCTGTGTGTTGCTAAAGATTTCTTCCAGCCTAACGTTTTTCCCGAATAAAATGTTGTGTGCATTGAAGTCCTGCTTAACCCCTATGAATTAGACCGGATTTGAAGAATCTGGAGTACTATGTCGGGGCTCGATCCACGTCACATTTAAAATGTCCTAAGGAGTGATAGTAAAGGACCCATGGGCAGAAGCAAGGTGAATAGTGTATTAAATATAAATGATCCCATGCCAAGAAACGAATGCCAAAAGGCAAGTAATGAGTCAAAACTTCTATAAAAGCATCATAAATCGAAGCAAGTGCTGAATCATAAATACTAAATTGCCAAAAGATCCTCTCCGTCCGTGAGCTGAAACTTAAAGTACACCACTCACACAAAAGGGCACTATGGGATAGAGGATCCTGAATCAAAATTCAGTAAGAAAGGTGTACGGAAGAACTCAGATGAAAGGGACAAAAGTCCAAAAGCACAAAACTGTTAAACATGGGAACGAGGAACAAATGAATATTGATGTTTACTGTCTGCTATAACCCCGTGGTGTCCACACTGTTAGCTACCTGAAAACAGAGGTAATAATGAAACTCATACTCTGGCCTCAGCATAGTTATCTGGACTTGAGGGTCTCGATTTTCCTTTTCCCCAGTGGACCATCATCAATGATTAAGATCCACACTTTTGTTGATTGGGAAATCCATCTGGATAGCTGGAAGAATTCATTTGATGCATTTTTGTTGTGAAATAGTCTGCCACTCAAAGAAAAATCACCCAGAGATCTAGGTTCACCAGGTAATCGCCAGTTGTTGCTGCCACAACTGTTCTCCCCCAAATTAATGTTTTAATTTCTGGGCCCCTCCTCATTATTTCGCACAGTTTGATCATTGAACTCTTGGACCTCTAGAGTGTGTCTTCTTTTGTTTTACTTTGAAGTTGGATGCCCGCGGATTTATGCCCCCCATGTTCAATTTCGGTAAAGTCGTGGATTTCTGGCTGTGGAGAAGTAAAATCTTGTGCTTCAGAGCAGCCTTCGCGAAGGAAAAACGACTTTGGCTGCAGTTGCCCCTTAACGCTATTTTAATCGTTGATTTTTCCTTTGATCGGGCCTCTTTTCGTTGTTAGATCAGAAGCTGCAAAGTTCCAGCCCCTCCGCTGTTGCAGCTCCAAGATGGTTTATTCATCCGAAGTATGGATTCCTTCGACGCCCGATTCGTTTTAGCCTTAAATCGCTAGACCATATCTTATACCCTCCCGCCGTTACGGCTAAGGAGAGCTAGTGAGCTGCCATTGCGAGTATTTGCCGACGTCCGATTTGGTCCTTTCCCCACCCACGGTTAGCTTATGTCTTCAGCCTTGGCTCGTCCGCCGTTTCGGCTGGGAGATTCTTTCAGCTCCCAATGTATCATCCTTCCGACGCCTGATTAATGAAGTTTCCCGCCAACGTCCGATTAAACATTTTCGCTGTGTTTTGCTCACCCGGTCCCTATAATCCTCCGCCGTTGTGGCTCCTGAAGTCTTGTCCTTGTCCGATTCCAAAGCTTGCCGACTACCGATTTATGACTTTCCCGCCCAAAGCTTAACCGAGACTCTGTTCGGATGCACCTGGCTAGTTTCTTGTGAATTATCATTCATGGCAAAAGATGTTAATGTTTAAAACTCCATTTCGCAACAAATAATGCACCGTAATTGTTTGTAGGAGGAATTCGATATACTGCTGTGGCGACCCTAGGTGAAGACTAAGCTTGCTCGAATCGAAACCGGCACAATCACAAGGAAGACAAAATGGAGAAAAGGACAAAATAAGCAAACGATAGAGGCACGGAATGGGAAAACCTACCCGTTATTGACCAGTAGATAAACACTCACAAAAAAAAAAAGATTGACGAAATGTCTAGAAGGAAAAGATAGCGTGAATGGAAACAAAGAGCTAGAGCTTGAAGAGCTGTCAGTTACTCAATAGCTCGCAGAAGGATTTGAAGCGTTGGAAAGTTGAGAGGGGGAGAGAGGAGGCAGCCGAAGGGTCTCAAATTGTAGTTTAAATACCTGAAAGTAGGATTGAGACGGGGCTTTTTCCCCTGGAAAATTTTGT
>LPNX010809171.1:38877-55291 GCA_001517045.1 Pseudotsuga menziesii
GTTGCTTGGGAGCATAAGATGAGAGGTAAGAACCTGCGCATCACATTGTGACTGCTCCCTGCATCTTGATCGCTCTGCATTTAGTTAGGCACTTGCATCTAATCTCTTAATGTCAAAATACAAAAACACGGTGGGCCAGGCCGCAACTGGTAAACCCTTGTTGTTACTTTGACCTACGGTAGCCGGACCGTAAAATCGGACGGATTCCCTATACCAAACAGTCAACGGGCTAGTTGGGAACGTTGATTGGGGAGAATCCCTCATTGTTGCCTCCTGTAAATTTCCAGGCCCAACACCTGCCAAGCGAAAAGGGCAATGAATCCCACTAGATTGACTAGATTTCCATCTATGAGGAAAACCAAAGAGTTGTCATTTTTGGTCAAGTGTTTAGCAGTTTTACTTGCATCGTGAAGTGAGGGGTACTGCCCTAATACTCAAGCCTGAGACAGCCTTGGTGGCTAAGTGACTACCTTTGAACCATTAGGAAGCCAAATATACCTGGGGTCCATATCTATTTACAGTTGATAACGTGCAGAATTTCAGAACCTATTTCAGTTGCTAACATGCAGAATTCCAGAATTGTCACAGATCATTTACTCCAATTTCTGTTTATAAAGCACAACTTTCTAGCACTGACACAGATCATTTCTTCTTCTTCTTCTTCTTCTAAAAAATTAAAAAAAAGTAACCCCTGTAACACCATTCTCTTGAAACTTTAGCCATCTCTTCCTTGATTTAGCTCTGTTTCCCTTGAAACTTCACTGTAACCCCATAATACCATTCTACATATATTCCTTGAGGACCCTATCCTGAATTTCACTTCCTGAAGGCCGAAATTTCACATTTGTCAATTTTTAGGGTTTGTCATAACTTCTTTGATCCTCACCCAATCGCCTTCAAATTTCTCCACAGTGTTCGTTTTCCATTTCTGCTTCATTGTCCCTCTTTGACAAATTTTCCAATTCCTTCATCCCACCTCTGAAATTCACATTTTTTGCATCTTGTCCCTAAAAAAGTGTCCAAAACCCCATAAAACCTCAATTAACCCCCTGATTTTTTTCCAAATCAGAAATCTCCTTTTCTAAAACCCTCTCCATTTTTGTTTTTCTACCTATTAACCTCAATTAACCCCCTGATTTTTTTCCAAATCACAAATCTCCTTTTCTAAAACCCTCTCCATTTTTGTTTTTGTACCCATTACCTAAAAAAAAAAAAAACCTGCTTATGGTTGTCACCCGCGCCGGAGAAAATAAACAAATGGAAGAAGAACTCTCCACCATCATGTCCAAAATCGAGGATCTAGATCAAAAATTTCTCAGCCTCCATCTTCAGCATTCACCCATGAACAACCACCGCCAGCCTGAGTCTTCTGTAGACACTGGTTTCTCATCGTATAGCAACTTTCGCAGGTTGAAGCTGGATTTTCCTCGCTTCAATGGTGATGATCCAACTGGATGGATTTATAGGGCAGAACAATATTTCAGTCCACATAACACTTTTGATGTCAATAAATTCCCACTTGCATCCTTTCATTTGGAACATGAAGCACTTCAATGGTTCCGTTCGTACATCAAAGTTCATGTAGAGCCCAACTAAACAGATTTTTCCCAACTCCTTTTGCACCAATTTGGCCCTAATGCTTTTGATGAATTCACAGGAGCACTCACCAAACTTCACCAAACTAGTACTGTGTGGGAGTATCAGACAGAAATTTGAGAAACTAGCCAAGGACACTGAGGGATTGCCTGATGCATTCTACTTTAGTTGTTTTATTAGTGTTCTGAAGGATGCAATACGATCTGAGGTTAAAATGTTCTGCCCCAACACAATGATGGAAGCCCTAGGGTTGGCTGAGCTAGCAGAGGACAAGATCAAGGCTCAATAACGCTCCAAATCCACTCTTGTTCCATTCAGACCTATGGTTCCCAAAGAACCCAAATTCCGCTAGCTCCTAGAACCACTCCTATCAAGCATTTGTCTGAAGCAGAGATGTGGGAATGCCGAGAAAAAGGGCTTTGTTATAATTGTGATGAGAAATTCACCTGGGGACATAGATTTGTTGAGAAAAATCTCTATCTCTTGGATGTGGATTCTCCACCCGCACTTGAAATTTTTTATGATGCTCAAGATCTAATAGATGATGATGGTGACATTCAACAACTTCCTGCTCCAGACTACCAACCATATATATCTCTCCATGCCTTAGCCGGAGTCACCACCCCACAAACCATGTGGGTCAGAGGGTTCTTCAAAAAAATCCCTCTTACAATACTCATTGATTCTGGTAGCACTCACAACTTCATTGACCTAAGGATCGCTAAACATGCGGATTGTTTCATCCACCCTCGCTCTATCTTTGAAGTCATGATTGCCAATGGGGGTACCTTACCTTGCAAAGGGAAATGTCATAATGTGTGCATATCTATGGGGGATTATAACTTGCGCTCTGACATGTTTTCCCTGCCCTTAGGTTGATGTGATGTGGTTTTGGGTGCTCAATGGTTATGCACACTTGGACCCATTCTATGGGATTTTGCTGAAATTTGGATGCAGTTTTCAATCAATGGTACCAAACACACATTGTGGGGCTTACAACCAGGGTCTCTTAGCCTCATTAGTTCGCATTGAATGAAAAAGCTTCTTAAGAAAAGTTCACATGGTGTCATTGCTCAGCTCCATTTCATTCAGATGCAACCTTCAACAGTCTCAACTACTCCAGTGGATATCCAACAAATTTTGGATCGATATGCATGTGTGTTTGCTGAGCCAGTGGGATTGCCACCTTCACAACCCGAGGACCATTGTATTCCACTCCTTCCTGGAAGCGTCCCTCCCAACATCAGGCCCTATCGCTACCCATTTCAACAGAAGACAAAAATTGAGATGCTTGTTCGCGACTTACTGAAGCAATGTTTTATTCGCCCTAGCACTAGTTCCTTCTCTTCACCAGTCCTTCTAGTCCGGAAAAAAGATGGGTCATGGCATCTTTGCATCGATTTTTGAGCACTTAATCACATCACAATCAAGGATAAGTTTCCAATTCCTGTTGTTGATGAGCTTCTTGATGAGCTCCATGGTGCTCATTTTTTCTCTAAGTTGGATATTCGTTCTGGGCATCACCAAATTTGGGTCCATGCGGATGATATTCCTAAAACAGCTTTCCGCACACATGATGGCCATCATGAATTTTTGGTCATGCCATTTGGCCTCACAAATGCCCCTTCCACATTCCAAGCATTGATGAATAAAATATTTCGACCCTACTTGCGAAATTTCATTCTGGTCTTCTTTGATGATATCCTCATCTATAGTAAAACTTGGGCTGAGCATCTCCAACATCTAGATCTTGCACTGCAACTTTTTTGTGATCATCATCTCTGTGCCAAACAATCTAAATGTGTTTTTGGGCAGAAGGAAGTAGAGTATATCGGGAATATTATTTCAACACAAGGGGTTCATGTCGATCCTACCAAAATCGATGCCATAAAAAATTGGCCACATCCTCAGACCTTCAAGAGCCTTCGTGGGTTTTTGGAACTTATTGGCTACTACAGCAAGTTTGTCAAGAATTATGGGAAGATTGTAGCTCCATTAACAGCTCTACTGAAAAAGGATGCTTTTGCATGGACACCTGCTGCTGAGTGTGCATTTGAGAAACTGAAACAAGCTATGTGTACCACACATGTTCTAGCTATGCTCGATTTTTCCAAGCCCTTCACTATTGAGAGTGATGCTTGCGACAATGGACTTAGTGCTGTCCTCCTCCAAGACGAACATCCCATTACGTTCACCAACAAATCCTTGTCTGGTAAGAATTTAACCGCCTCTACATATGAGAAGGAAATCATGGTTATTTTGCATGCTGAATAGAAGTGGCATCCATACCTCTTAGGGAATCATTTCTGCATCAAGACTTATCTAACTGAAATATTTCCCAGAACAACGAGTCTCATCCCCAACACAACAAAAATGGGTTAGAAAACTCATGGGTTATGACTATGAGATCACTTACAAGAAGGGTAAGGAAAATCTTGTGGCGGATGCTCTTTCCCGCACATTTGATGACCATGCTTCTCTTTCAGCTAATTCTATGCCTATTCCAAATTGGTTACAATCTGTCCAGCAAGCCTATTAGAGGAAATTTCAACTCAAAATGGGCCTTTTAACTTTTATTCAAATTCCATGTCATCATGTGTTAGCCAATGAAATTTCTTTAAATTTGAAATACCGTATAGGTCTTAAACACTTTTTTAATATAAATTTGGGGATAGGTATCATAAAAAAACTACTTTTTTTGTTTGTATTTTTTACATATCTCCCCGTGTTTTTACTCAAATTTTGATCGAGAGAGCCCGTTGGATGCGGAATTTAATTCCACATCCAACAAGCTCTCCTGATCGAAATTTGAGTCAAAACACGAGGAGATATGTCAAAAATACAAACAAAAAAGTAGTTTTTTTCTTTTCTTCCTCCAAAATTAATAAATATTATTTTATTATTTTAACTATTATTTTGTTAGTTCATTTTAGGAGGCCCATTTTGAGTTGAAATTTCCTCTAATGCGGCGGCTATGTCAATGACTCTTCCTTATCTCAAATCATCCAACAGTTGGTCAGTAATCCTTCTCTTGTACCGCATTACTCTTGGGATGGTTCTTCTCTACGATACAAGGGTCGCTTGGTGCTTCCCCAGAGCACAGATCGTCACCAGGCTGTCTTCTATGAACTCCATGCTTCTCCAACAGTAGGGTACTTTGGGTTTCTCAAAACATATGAGCGGGCACGACGTAACTTCTTTTGGAAGGGAATGAAACATGAAATTCAACAGATGGTTGCTGAATGTGATACTTGCTAGTGCCACAAGGGTGAAACTACACTCCTCCTCGGCTTGCTCGAACCCTTGCCTTAGATAGATATTTCAATGGATTTTATCGACGGGCTCCTTAAATCTGGAGGGAAGACCGTAATCTTGTTTGTGGTTGATCGACTCTCCAAATATAGTCATTTTTTCGCTCTCAGCCATCCATATACTGCCTTCTCATCCAAACAAATTTCCATGGACCAGATATTCCGTCTTCATGGCATCCCTTCTTCCATTGTCTTAGACCGCAACACAACTTTCACAAGTCATTTTTGGACCGAACTCTTTCACCTCACTAGCACCAAACTGAAAATGAGTTCAGGATATCACCCACAAATAGATGGTCAAACTGAAGTCACCAACAAATGCTTGGAAACTTATCTTCGTTGCTTCACCTCTAAACAACAACATCAATGGGAAAAGTGGCTCCCTCTCGCTGAATGGTGGTACAATACTTCCTACCATATTGCATCTAAAATGACTCCATATGAAGCTATTTATGGGTAGTCGCCCCCAGTGCTCCTTCATACACCACCCATAGTTCACCAATTCAAGCAGTTGACATGGTTCTTCGAACCCGGGATCAGATTCTCCACATTCTGCAAGAGAATCTTCACATGGTAAGAAATTGCATGAAGCAGCAAGCCGATCAACACTGTTCTGAGCGCACTTTTCAAGTTCGTGATATGGTCTTTCTTCATTTGCAGCCTTACAAGCAATCCTCCTTGAAACTCAAAAGGCATTAGAAGTTGACTCCAAAGTTCTATCGGCCATATAAAGTTCTTCAGAATGTTGGGTCTGTTGCTTATAAATTGGAGCTTCCTCCTTCTTCTTGCATTCACCTAGTCTTTCATGTCTCTTGTCTCAAGAAAGTGATTGGCACCAACATCAGAGCACAGACTGTTTTACCAAAGCTGGATACGGAAGGATCCATCATTTTGGAATTAGAGGCCATCCTCAATCAGCACACTCGTTAGCTTTGCTCTCAGGCCATAACAAAGGTATTAATTAACTGGCATGGCATGCATCCAGAGGATGCTACATGGGAACTGCTCCTTTAGATTCAGCAATAGTTTCCACATCTAAAGCTTTGAGGACAAAGCTTTTTCTAAGAGGGAGGGGATGTTAAGAACCCATGTCAACCCCCTCTTTATTTTGTTAGTATATTTTGTCGGATGCATATGCTTTGTAAGTTGTCCCATTAGTATGTTGTGTTATCCCACATTCATGGGGAGTAATTAATAGTTGTTAACTCGTCTAGTTAATATGTTGCATTATCCCACATTCATGGGGAGTAATAGTTGTTTAGATTAGACTTAGTATATAAGTATGTGTTGAGGCTAATGAAAGCATCGAAGAGTTATTTTGTATTGAGCTTGCTTAAAGGATGTTTCCCCCTCGAAGTGGCCTGCGATTAATAAAATCTCTTCTATGATCCATAATTTATGTTATATTGTGCATTCTTATTTTTTATGAATATCACATGGAATTTATGGATAGAAATACCAAGTGCTTGCCTCTAACCTTGGGCGAAGGAAAATACCTCTTCACCACCTCGATATATGCTTTGCAATAATTAAGGTGCAATAATTAAGGTCAATATGTGAGCTTGATAGCTCATTAAATCTATTAAATGAAAATTACCCAAGCCCCATTGGCACTATATGTTTAGAATCAATCAATTGTGATGAAATTTCAAGTTCCAAAATCCTCTCATGGGACCCTAAACCAAAATTATCAGAAACATTTATGCTCTCTATTGATTCATCAGAATATTCCACTAATTGGATGTTGCGATCTTCATTGGTTAGGGATTCCGTTGTTAAAACCCTATCTTTAGCCTTCAAACTCTTTTATCGTTCCCGAACTCAATTTGAACATCATCCATATCATTTACCTAGGCACATACAATTATCACATGAAATTATTCATATTGTCTACTACTTAATCTTCATAAGTATTCTTTAATATAATGCATGCTTGTTTAGACGATTTTGCAACATAAATCCTTGAAAATATCGGTTCATCAAATGCACTATTTATGAGAGAAAGTGCTTCATTATATTTCTATATATTTTCTTTTAAGGATTTCTGTCCCTTATCATCCAATGCTTTTTATTATTGATTAGAAGGAAAACCATAGCTTCTAGTCACAAGATTCTATAAATCTTTAGTGATAAATATGGGTTGCATTGTTTTACTCCAACAAAAATAATTTGTGTGAATAGGTTTATAAAACATAATATTGCTCATATAAATTCTAAAATGAGCAAGAAAGCAATGTATGATGCAAAATCACTACAACTTATCCCACTCCAAATTAGCACAAAAACACATCCTCAAAACAAGACTTAAGCCCACACATACATGCATAATAAAGACATAATTTTTAAACTCTCAAAAACATAATTTTAAACTAAAAATGTGTAACCATTGAACAAACTTGTTTGGTACTAAAATAAGCCTATATTAAACCCTTATGAAAAACTTTCTCTTTTTTACCCATTTGCAACCATTACAATACATTTCCAATCTTTTTAATCTCTCAAAATTCAAAATTCTCCAATATCTCACTTTATATATATATAATCACACACTAAATATTTTTTTTAAATAATAACCAATCATATATATTTTAATGATAACGAGTACAAATAATAAATCAAAATATATTTGTTTAATTGATAACCAATATTTTAATGATAACCACTACAAACAAATAAACTGCACTTGGATAAATGGACCTGGTTGAAATGTTGTTGCATTCAATTTAAGTGACATAAAATTTCATATTATAATTTGCAGAGTTGTTCATATAGCCCAAACAATATTTTATTTTCCTAATTGATTAGTAGAAATTCATTATTGCATTGCATGGCTTAGCTAGTTACAAGCTCCTTTGTCCATCCAGTTTTTATTGAGGTCTTTTTATCTTAAAATTATTTGTTTTGTGCATATATATTTAATATTTTTTTGTGTATTTATTAAATATATTAAAAAGACTAAGTTGGAAAATTAAAGATACCATAAACTAATCAAAATGTTAATTTTTTACCAAAAAAATTTTACTTTTTACCATAACATGGTAAAATAGTTTTTGTTTTGTGCATATAAAAAATTGAAAATTTTAAAAGTTCCATAAACTAATAAAAAAATCCATTGTCCATTTAATTTTTTTGTCATTTCTTTACCATAAATGGTAAGACATATCATAATGAAATAATATAAAGGCTACATAAATTCTAAAAATGTAATTTTTAATATTTTTAATAATTTAAATAAAAACATATTACTAGTTAAATGATATTGTAAAAGATTATTTTTATATTAAAAAATTAAAAAACATTGTAATTTTTTTAATCCTCAAAATCTAAAAATAATACTCAAAAGCGACTCATCAACAGCCTTACATAACCAAGACAACCTGAAAAAAGAGTATATTTCATAACCGAGACAACTTGAAAAAGAGATTAAAAAGCTACATAGCTATCTGATGAAACAGAGATTAAAAACATAGATAGCTATCAGAGACAAGGTGCTAAACAAATCTTGGCGTCTCTCAATAAAAAATTTACATGGCTATGATGGCAGGGAACGCCATTCTACTTTCTTTAAAAAAAGCTTCCCTCTTCAATTAACTCCAACAACATCCCCATTGTACAAATACGGCAATCTTTATATACTGGATAGACTTTCCCTCAGGGGAGCCTGTCCAATGGACATCGTCGAATTTCTCATCCAAAGATGTCCACTGGACAGGCTCCCCTCCCAAGAAAAAGTCTGTCCAGAGTATAAGGCGCTCCGCACAAATACCCCACAAACCTTCCCCACAAACCTTTGACGTGATCCATTTCTTCATGTTAATGTTATGACGGCTACCAAAGTTTTGTTTTTTAATAAAGTTATGCTGACTTAACCTTTACAATCATCACGATAAACATTATGACCAAAACTATGGGAAGAAGAAGAGCGATAGCGGGCGTCTTTTGAACCGTATTACTCTCCTGTTCCAACTGGGCAATAGCGGGCGTCTTTTGAACCGTATTCACCACACGTTCAACCACTCTATCGAGCAGCTCCCCTTCGTCACTGACAAAATAAATACAAAGTCAGATTTAAGTATATATATATATATCTCCAAGTTCCAACATTAAAATTATATATGCAGAGTGAAGAATGTGATGTGTTGTAAAATATATGGAGAGGGAAGGATTAATTCTCACGTATAATTTGCATCCAGCTCGAAACCGCTTATTTCAGCAACACGAGAAAGAGCGTCTCTCCATTTTTGAATAGTTGCCGGGTCATGTCGCGGCTTCTCTTCACCGGTTTGAGTGTCATACGTTTTCTTTTGTTCCAGTTTCCGCAGGTCCCGAGAGTAAACTCCACCTTCGCCCTGCGTCCACCGAAGCTCACCGGGTTTTACATGGTAAAACACTGGAATTATGGGTGCCCCTGACTCGAACATTTGGAGAAGCTCGTCCAAGCACCATTTTGACTCTGCATATCTCGGAGAAAATATGGCCACATGGACCGAGGCTGTTCGAATAGCCGCTTGTATTTGCGAATTAAAATTCAGTCCCTCCTTTAATTCCGATCTGTCCAGAAAGACTCGAAGTCCCTGTTGAACGAGGCGTCGGTAAAGATAACTGGCAAAGGTATTCTTTACATCGGGACCGCGGTGGTTCAAGAAAATATCGTAGGTCGATGCAGATGCGGAAGGATCATGAACAGGCGTCGAGGCAGCTGTGGAGGTTGAGGCGACTGCATGACGAAGAGGAAATTCTTCGACTTCAATTTGTAGGTCGGCCATTGAAGATCTGATTAAAAAGGCGCAGAGACACAGATTTTCGTATGCCTGTCTTCTCTACGCGGCCTTTCATTATTTATAAAAACCAATTACTTCCTTTGCAAGTCCTTCTCCCCTACAATTTACAAAAATTAAAATATATTTTATGTATAAAAATGTTTTGTTATTAAATTTAACAAATATTAAACGATTTTTGGTTTATCATATGTCAATATCTTAATAATATTTATGATGCTAAGTCTTAAGTCTTCAAGTCGCACATTCTTCTTTTTAACTGCTCAATACACTCTTGACCGTGTTGTCTTTCACGAGGGCATGGTCAATTATTAGTAATTTATTTAAATATTCAAGATATCTTTTAAAACCGGTATGTACAAATATCTTAATAATAATAATAATTATGATGCTAAGTCAATTAGTTTATCTAGCATTGACTAATTAATTCATTATCATAATAAAAAATGGGACATCATTTAGTTTTCGTCGTCAAACTTATACTGCAAACTGAAGGCTATTAGAAAAGTTGTTTTTCGATAGAATGCAAAATGAAAGTTATTAAAAAAATAAAATATTCAAAATTAAAGTCCAGAAATGTATTAAGTTATATATAATATTTGTAAAACCACTCGGTGGGAAATTGATAAAGTATGATTACCATAAAATCAAGAAAATCAATATTATAAACATAATATATTAATATTAATATTAATATATATATATATATATATATATATATATGAATGAGATGATGATAAAGAATATGATAGATTAAAAGATTTAATAAGTTTTGGAATGGATTAAACATTTTGATAAGTTATAAAATATATTTTTAATATATTTGTGGAAAATTCCAATGATTAGCCTAAAGTCAAGACAAATATTTGAATCAATAAATTTTGGAATGGATTAAAGATTCTGATAATTTACTCTCTAAAACTATTTAAAAAAAGTCAAAATTTCAATCTTGATATATATTAAATCATAATCATATATAATAGTTTTAATAATTTTAATTATTATTATGATGATGGTGGTTAATGTTTGACTTAAATAAACAAATTATTTAGTTTGTTTTAAAATTGTATTCTTATGCTCAAACAGCTCCACGCGAGCTTACTATAATTTTGACATGTTAAAAGGCTAGGAAGGTCGGTATTGCAATAAAGATTATGAAACTGAGATCTAATGTGGGTGTACGGAGGGCACTCTAAGAGGAAGTGGTTTTCATCCTCAATGTTTATATTCTCACAAAGATGGTAGATATTTTCCACCCATGGTGTTTTAGGAACTCTCCAACAACCTATTTCACTATGGAGTTCATGAGAGGTTTCATGAGAGGTTCATGAGAGTTCGTTCTTATATTGACTACATTAATTTTTTTCTTTGAACTAGGTACAACAGAGAGATACTTTTGATCTTCAAGAGTAGGGTTGATGACCTCATAATATCTTAATTTTCTTTTAGCCTCTAAATCTTTCTCACACCACATTTTCTCTTTAAACTTAGAAGTAACAATATTTTTAATGTTATTAATATTTTGCAATGCAACATTTTCGTCGATCTCCCAATGGTTTAACTAGGCCCTGGTATCTTTATAGAAACCTCACTTGAGCCTTAGGTGGTTTTTGCTAGAATTTAAAGCTAGCTTAGGAAGTCTATAGTCTCCCATGTTATTGATTTTGTGCTTGTACAACATGAGCCTAGTCATAGCTACGCTCTCGATAGGGGAAAGACCCACTTCTATAAGGAGAATAGGGTAGGGTGTATTGCTTTTAATTTTTAGGGTAGGGTGTATGTTGGTCTTTTAATCGCTTTCCCGTAGTCTTTTCTATTTCGTCGTTGCGGCTGTGCAAAGCTTTCGGCTTCCGATGTCAATGTCCTTCCGACTTCCGATTGGGAGTTTTTCCCACCCTTATTCTAGGTCATATATTTCGCGCCCCCAATAGGCTTAAGTGGGTTCGCGGCACCCGTCACATTTTAAAGACCTGCTTATGTGGCTGCAAATGAGTCTACCCTGCCGATGTTAATGTCCTAAGCCGCCGATGAGTTCTTTATTTCCGTCATCTATGATTTCTGCGGAACCCGTAGGTGCATGCAATAGTGGTGTCGACTCTTGTGGAGTTCTTAGAATAGTAACGTAGCATACGACTTTTTTTGTTGCTTAGCCGTTTGGTAGACATGATATAACATAGTTTGATTTCATTAAAAATACAGTCCCTACGAATGATAGATGTCATTTGATTGCAGGAGGTTTCTAGAGACTATCCAGACTAACGAGGTGCGAATGTCTAGCTAGGAGATAGGTGGCAGAAAGGAGTTGGGCAGTTTTAGGTGAAATTGATGGGGCGCGAGCAAAGTAGAAGGAAAAATCAAAAGCAACAAAGGAACAGACCTGAAGGGTCTGTTAGTTACTCAACGGATCATGAGTGCACGCAGAAAGGATAAAAAAGAGGGATATGAAACGTTTGAGGGAGGGAAGGGTCACATGTTTGGGGGCAGCCCAAATGATCTACTGTTTTAGTTTAAATATTTGAAAAGTTAGAGCTTACAAGGGGATTTTTCCCTGGAAAGACTTGTAAACTATTTGCTTGTAAGAGGAACTATTTCGTTTTACAACCAGAAATTGCAAATTTTGCTTGTTGGAGAAAGTGCTATGTGGAATGTATCAATGTTATTAAATGAGCGATGTTGAATGGGAACTATTTCATTTTCAACTGTGTTTCATTAGCTGTAAGATTGTTCTAATTTCCTGAACCCACGTTCTTGTCTGAATGTTCTTCAGTATACTTTGCGATGTCTTCCACTATGAGTAATGGGATTTTTTTTTAACTGTTGATGAGCTATCCTGTCATGTATACTTTCATTCATGTTTATTTGTTTGGTCATAAGAGAAGCTATCTGTGATTTGCCATAACACATGGACAGGGGTACATTACTCATGAATTAATATCCAGCTCTCTAGAGACAGCGTAGTTAGTATTTATTTTTCACAATATATGTGATTTAGATGCTTGTGAGTTCTAAGACGAGAGGTGAGAACCTGCGCATCACATTGTGACTACTCTTTGCATCTTTATCACCTTGCATTGTTAAATAGGCACTTGCATTTCATATCTTAAGTCAAAAATACAAAAAAATATACGGTGGAATGGGCCGCAACCGGTAAACCCTTTTGTTACTTGACCTTCGGTAGCCGGACCACAAACCGGAAGGATTCCCTACCCCAAACAGTCACGGGCTAGTTGGGAACGTTGACTAGGGAGAATCCCTTACTGTTGTTGCCTGCGAATTTCCAGGCCTCAACAAACCCCAAACCTCACACACATACAAGATAACAGGAGTGACTAAAGTTTCAAAGAGGAGCTTCTTTTTATCCCACATCACAAGGTTTGTTGCTTTACAATTATTTTCAAGACCAAAATAAGCTTTCCACCCTCCATTAATCATTTTCTCAATGTTATAGTTCTAGTTGAGCTTGTGATGAATATCAATTCATAGGTATTTGTAAGAAGAAAATTCCTCCAAGTTACTATTGTCATACACAAAATTAGTGTAAGTGTCCTTCTTGGATTTGATAATTATAACTTTTATTTTGTTAGTGTTAACAGTGATACCCATGGTAAAGAAGAAATCTTTAAGAATTCTTAGTTGCTTATCAAGATCAGATGGACACCTTGCCACAAGAACAATATTGTCAGCATAGATAAGAAAGATGATGACTATTCTAGCTAAGATAGTGCCAGCACAACCTACTTCATATATAATAAATATTAACCATAACCATATATAATATTTTTAATATAATTGGTAGAATATTGAATAATGATTAAGTATAAAGACTATTGAAAAAATAAAAATTATATATATTGTGGGAAGAAATTTGAATAATGATAAGTATGATTACTCTAATTTGAGAAAACAAAAAAATTATCACCAAATTAATATTATAAACATTTTAAATTTAATAGATTTTTTTAGTCAATCTTTGATTTAGTAATATATATATATGTGTTATATATACTTAGAATTTTACATAAAAGTTAAAAAAAATCAAAATTCAAGTCATTATATTTTTTCAAAACATTTGTTATAATATTTATTTAAATCTAATATTTTAACTCATCACAAGTATGAGTTAAAAAAGGCTTCTCCATCTCTCCTACTTTTTTTGGAATTTACATTGATAATCTAGAAAGGTGTTTAGAACAAGCAGGTTGCACCGATATAATCTTAGCTCAGATAGTTATCTTTCTCTTACTTTATGCTGATGGTATTGTTCTTATGGAAAGGCATCCTTCTAATCTCGACAAGCAATTAAGAATTCTTAAATATTTTTTCTCTAGCATGGGTATGACTATTAACACCAACAAGACAAAAATCATGATCATAAAATCTAAGAAAGACACCTATGCAAATTTTATTTTGATAATAGAATTCTAAAGGAAGTGACTTCTTACAAGTATCTTGGAATTGATATTCATCACAAGCTCAATTGGAACTATAGCATTGAGAAAAGGATTAATGGAGGGTGGAAAGCTTATTTTGGTCTTGAAAATAATTGTAAATCAACCAATCTAGTCACGTGGGATAAAAATAAATTCCTATTTGAAACTCTTGTCATTCATGTTATCTTGTATGGTTGTGAAGTATGGGGGTGCAACATTTTTAGAGAATCTAGGATTTAGGAGGAAGATTGAGCAAATCTTGAAGTGGTTTATAACTTATAACCTCAAAATTAAAAGCAATATGCCTTATCCTATTCTCCTCATAGAATTTGTTCTTTCCCCAATCGAAAGCATGGCTATGACTAGGTACCTGATGTACAAGCATAATATAAATAATATGGGAAATGAGAGACTTCCTAAAAATTCCTTAAACTCAAGTCAAAACCAACCACGCCTCAAGCGATGTTCATGTAAAGATACCATGGCTTGGTTAAACCATTAGGCCATTGATGAAAACGACATTTTCAAGAACATTGATAATGTAAAGAATGTCATTACTTCTAAGTTTAAAGAGAAATAGTGGTGTGAGGAAAATTTAGCGGTTAAGAGAAAATTAAGATGCTATAAGGAGGTCATTAATCCTAATTTGGAAGATCATAAATATCTCTTCGTAGTAACTAGCTCACAGAAGAAAATTAATATATCCAAGATTAGAACAGAGTCTCATGGACTCCATAGCGAAATAGGGCATTGGTCTGTTCCTAAAACTCCATGCGTGGAAAGGGTTTTCCCTCTACATGAGTCTATGAGCATTGAGGATGAAAATCACTTTCTCTATGCTACTTACACCCACATTAGATCTAAGTTTCATAGTATTTACTACAATAAAAAAAATTTATAACCTCTTTGGTTGTTAGACTTCGACTCCATAGATATAAATTTTACTCCCATCATACTAAAACTCATGAAATTTTACCAAAAATTGAAAAATTTCAATTTTATAACAGGAAAAATGATTATGTAGTACAATAGTAGCTTCTCACCATTGTTTTACATCTCTCTTTAGTATAGATACAATGGAGTGATGGCCTTAAATTATGAATTCATTATTATGCTTAAATTGTGCAGTAGTACATTTTGGAAAAAGATATCTGCATGATGCATGCACAGTCACAAATTCACCAATGGACGACATGAATCACAGCATTTCCATTTCCACGGACAACAACCCACTTTCAAAACCCACTAACGACAAGTAGTTTTAAATTTTTAAGTGTGGCATTAAAGGAAATTTGAGGTCTAAAATGGGCCTCCTAAGGAAAATAATAAAATAATAGTTAAAATATAAAATAATAGTTAAAATAATAAAATAATAGTTATTAATTTTGGAGGAAGAATGAAAAAAACTACTTTTTTGTTCGTATTTTCGACATATCTCCCTGTGTTTTTACTCAAATTATGAGAGGGAGAGCTCGTTGGATGCGGAATTTAATTGTGCATCCAACAAGTACCCACACTGCATACTTTTGATGGACCCCACTACCCCAAAAACAAGAAATACCTGAAAAAACGTGATGATGATGTCATCATCACATTTTTTTTAGGTATTTCTTGTTTTTGGGGTAGAATGGTCCACCAAAAGTATGAAGTGTGGGTACTCATTGGATGCGGAATGTAATTCCGCATCCAACGAGCTCTCCCACTTGAAATTTGAGTAAAAACACAAGGAGATATATCGAAAATACGAAGAAAAAAAGTAGTTTTCTTTTATGACAAATATGTCAATTCAACCATTATGGTTGACTCATTTTATTGAAATTCTATTGGTTCTTGAATTCCAACTCACAAAATTTAGTTTTGGCGTGTTTTCTTATAAGGCCCATTTTGAACCCCAAATTTCCTCTAATGCAAGTTTGACTGCAAAATGGACTAAAATATAAACACTAAAAATGCAATGGCCCCAACATTCATGTTGAATTCATAAATTGCCATGTTGTTAAGCTGCATTGGCCCTAATTATGACAGAGAAATATCCATTAACCACCTAATGTTTAACATGCAAAGGATTGTGAACAGTGAATGAATGACATGCAAAATAACATATAGCTCTTGTGAATATGAAGTAGATCATGTCACAGTGCCTTTGAAGTATTAGTTTATTATTTAATATTGATAGGATTGTGAATTAATTAAACATGCCAGGCTCAAGCAGACAACCTGCACTTGCTCTATCTTGCAAGCTCATGCAACCATCTCCCAACCAACCATACATATATATATATATATATTTCAATATATA
>LPNX010809171.1:55408-78158 GCA_001517045.1 Pseudotsuga menziesii
TAAAATATAATTTTAATTAAAAATAAATTTATATTTATATTAAATATAACATTAATATTTATAATATATTTAATTTTAAATTTGCATAGAATTCGAGACTTTAAATAAAAATTTTTGTCTTTTGGTTTGATTCAAATCAATGGTTATATATAGAACACACCAAAGCCGATAGCTCCTTGAGTGCACTACTAAAGAAGAGTTTTGCACCTCGAAATATTTGATCCCTCTCGGCGCTTGATGGAGCCTAGGATTTGGATCTATGTTGGTTTTAAAAATACAGTTTCAATGTCAAATTTTATCATTAATTATAATGAAACATTTAAATTGAAAAATCAATTAACAAACAACTCATAAAGTGGTTCAATGTATTTTTGAAAACCTAGTGTTTTTTGGAGTTTCCACAACCTACTATGTTTTAAACCAAGGGTGAGTGGATTCTAAGGGATTATTTAAATTTTAGGTTAATTCAATTTATTCATTAAACTATTTTCCCAATCCAAATTCAAAATGTTTTCCTAATCCAAAATTCAAATAAAGGAAAAATAGTATTCAAATAATTTTGTAAATAAATCAAAGTAAATTAATCTTTTTATTATTAAGACGATGTCAATACAATTTTTTTTAATTGAATAACAATTTATATTTATGAAGTTTTGAAACTCAAAATGAAGAGGTTGTAATTTATGTAAGTAAATTCAAAAACAATATCAAAATGTTATGAATTCTTTTTTACAATAAAAAATGAATGGGGATATAGGTGCGGGTGGGATTATCTTCGATCCCGGAAGAAGTTTAGACACGTCTTATTCCTGGGGAATAGGACATAGATCCAATAACGAAGCGGAATGAATCTCACTTCTCCTCGGTTTGGATCTGACAAGACAGAATGATATTTCAAATCTGTAACACACCTCCAAAATCCATAATAATAATAATAATAAAATTATTTATATAACATATATCTAAAGACACATTATTAAAGTCCCTAACTGTAATAGGGCATTATTAAACATTGAGAGTTTATTGCATATTCTTGGAATTACTTGTTCATTCAACCTTTCCTTAATCTCAGAACCCAGTTCTGACAATTAGGCTTCAATTCAATTAACTATTTTAATCTTGATTTGCTAAGTTTATTGTTCTTTTCACAGTGATCATTCCATAATGATCATTCTTCAAGTTATCCTTCTTCAATGACCCTTCCGCAATTACAGATTGCGGATTGCGGGTCTCCATTAAACTAGATACAAAATTTTACCTTCCGCAAGGACCCTTCTGCAAATGTGGATTGTAGATTACATGTATCCATTAAATTATAAAAAAAAACTAACCTTCCGCAATGATCCTTCTGCAAATGCGGATTGTGTATTGCGGGTTGTACTTTTAACATTTTAGAAGAGTCCTTCCGCAATTTACCTTCAGTAATTAGTCTTCCGCAATGTTCCTTCCACAATTGCGGATTGCGGATTGCGAGTTGCAATTTAAAATTTTAGAATTATTCTCCTGCAATTATCCTTCCGCAATGTGGACTGCGGATTGCAGGTTTTATTTTAACATTTCTAGGAATTAATCTCCCGCAATCCACCTTTCGCAATGTGGATTTATAATTGCAGGTTGTACTTTAAACTTTTAGAAATAACCTTCGCAATTAACCTTCTACAACTACGGATTGCGGATTGCGGGTTTTATTTTTGACTTTTTAGAATTATTCTTCCGCAATGAGGATTGCGGGTTTTATTTTAATTTTTTTAGGAATTAATCCCTCTGCAATTCACCTTCTGCAATGCGGATTGCAGATTGCGGGTTGTACTTGAAACTTTTAGAAATAACTCTCCACAATTAACCTTTCGCAACTGCGTATTGCGGGTTTCTTTTTTTAACTTATTAGAAATATCCCTCTGGAATCTTAGTATTTCTGTAACTCGATGTTTCCACAATTCATTTTCCACAACAACTATTATGCAAGGTCCTTTCCTTTCGCAATTTCCTTTTTCGCAAGATTTTCTCCGCAATTGTGGATTGCGGGGTATGAAATTCCTAATTTTCCAAAAAATGACTTTCACAATCATGCGGCTGCAATGGTCCTTTCCGCAATCGGATTGCAGATACACCTTCCCACTTTTCCCAAACATGGGCTTTCGCAATTTTCCTCCTGCAAGTATCTTTTTCTGCAATTCCTGAGAACCGTCGATAACTTGCAGAATGTTTCCTGGCACGGTTGATCTTTTATCAAGTACAAAAATTGATTTTACTTTGTAGGTCAATTATATCACATGCAGGTTCACCTCATAATCTCTTTCCCTATCATTGATCCATCTTTTCTCTTTTAATCTAGATCGTCCAATCTCTGTCGAATGAATTGTATGTACTCCCTGAAATCTTGCGTTGATTGATACCGTAGTTATACTTGTATATTTATTTGTTTTAGTCAATGGTTTCCATTCTTCGATTGGCTTACTATCCTGAGTAAGTTGGTAAGATTCTTTTAGATCTAATTCCTAAACTTTATTAACACTCAGCGACCATCCATGATGGGTTTATTACTAGGCATGGTAAAGAAATATTTGTTGTTGTGAATAGTTGGGGCATCTTGCTTAAAAGCGTAATGTGGATTACAATGATTCCCATAAAATATGATTGTTTAACGGATAAAGTAATGATTGATCAGATATTTGTAGATCTATTCCATACTACATTATGAGATTAATCTAACAGGAATAATTTACAGACATGTAAATAATTTAAAGAACGAGTATTGAATTCGATACCATAACAGATCAACAACATCCAGATCTAAATAATTATGCTTAGAACGGATTACTAATTACTATAGGAATACCATTAGTAGGAATACTTGATGCGGGTATGGATGCCTGATCTTAGATGTGTTAAGAAATAATCTAACATTTTACAAATCTGATAAACTACAGAAAACATAGATTCGGTTGACACTTTAATTCTGTAAATGAAGATTAAGGAAATATTTAGGAAAACAATGGAAATTGGAAATGTACACTCGAATATAGGATTATACTATGCATATTAGAAATATACGATTTCATTCCATTAGGTGCAGGATACAAGTATAACAACAGTAAGCTAATTGAAATCAATTAGAATTTACATTAACCTACTTCAGATCTAGGATTTAACCATATTCTACAGCATTAAAAATACAAAGTATAAACCTGGAAGCAACGCTGGGAAAACAAAAGTGGAGAAGTTGTTCCTCCCAACCAAATCCTAGAGCAACCATACTACTTGCTCCAAAACCCCCAATCCTGTTCGCTGAATCACAAGAGAAAAATATTTCAATGCGCCATCTCTTGCATTTCACAGATGTTAATCCTCTTCCAATGCTAGCCTCCTTCTTCTTATGGACATACTATTATATATTATTTTTCCTAGGACTCGGTCATTTATGAACCTTCTTCTCTTTAGAACTCAACTAGGAGTTACGACCTGATTTTTGGGGATGATGTCTCTTGCATCTTGAGTTCTCACTCAATGGTTTATGCCACTTGTATTTTTCCTCTTGTGGGTCAGCAAACACTCTTCAAAAGCTATATCCACTTTTGTCCCCTTCAGCATATTTTATTAAATAAAATTGTTTTTATTACAAACTATTTTATTCTTGAGTTTTCTGTCAAAAATAATAAATAAAGTATTTTTCCAGCATAATTAATAATAATTATTAATTAAGGGGGTCTTACATACACCTCCACTTAGAAGATAACACCATCCTTGTTGTTATAACTTTTATTTTCATTCTTCCATTACCTCTTCTTGGAATAAGTTTGGATATGCCTCCCACATATTACTTTCCAGCTCCCAAGTAGCTTCTTTCGGACTAAGGTGCTTGCATTGCACCTTGAATTGTTCGATGGTATGGTTTCAGAGTAAAAGTTCTCTCCTGTCGGGAATGCACTCTGGCCCCACTTGGAACTCTCCTTCGGGTTCCACCAGGATTACATTCCAATTAATCACATGAGAAACATCATGAACATATCTTTTCAATATATAAACATGAAACACATTATCCACTTTAATATTGGGTGGTAGGGCTAACTGGTACATGAACGACCCTACTTTAACTAAACTTTCAAATGGATTGCAATACCTGGGTGCCAATTTTGAATACTTTCCTAGTCTCAAGGAACTTTTCTTGGGCTTTACCTTTATATACACATGATCACCCACCTGGAACTCTCTAGGAGTTATTTTTAAATCAGCATAACTTTTCTGACTGTCTTGGGAAACCTTCAAATTCTGTTGTACTTGTTTCACGATTAGTTCCATATCTTTTAATAAATTAGTTCCTAACATTAACCTATCAAGTGGGATGCTCCACGAGATTGGAGTATTACACTTACGGGCATATAATATTTCAAACGGAATCATATTTGCAAAAACTTGGAAATTATTATTATATTAAAATTCTACCAAGTGTAGGTAGTCTACCCACTTACCTGGTTTGTCCATGACTTAGATCCTTAGCATGTCCTCTAAGACTTGATTTACTCTTTCAGTCTTCCCATATGTTTATGGATGATATGCAATATTGAAATTTAACCCAAACATTTAAACAAGGATTTCCAGAAGTTACCTGTGAACTTTGCATCTCTATCTAAGACTATTACTTTCGGTACACCGTGTAGCTTGAATATATATTTCATGAAAATAACTGCAATGTTAATGGATTTATAGGTAGATTTAACAGGTTTAAAGTGAGAAGATTTACTTAATTTTTCAACTACGACCATGATTGAATCATGCTGTCAGAAATTATTTGGCGAGCCTGTTATAAAATCCATACTAATGGTTTCCCACTTCCATTCCGGAATGGGTATTGGCTGCAAAAAACCTGTAGACTAGGAAAGTATTCAAAATTGATCAAGGTAGTTTCTTAATCTGTTGTTCAATAAACACATGAATGCAACAGGTTCATTTTTCAACTCGAAAGGCATTACGGCAAACTCATAGTGATCGTAACGGGTCCTGAATGTTGTTTTACACATATCCTCGTCTTTTATTTGTACTTGATGATAACCAAACCTTAATTCTATCTTTGAAAAGATAGTTGCTCCGCGAAATTGATCGCATACATCATCTATATGGGGTAGTGGATATCAGTTCTTAATAGTCATCTTATTTAACTGTCGATAATCTATACATAATCTTAATGTTCCATCCTTCTTTTTCACAAACAAGACCAGTGCTCCCCATGGAGATACACTAGGTCAAATGTACTTTTTATCAATTAGTTCATGTAGTTCCGATTTCATATCTGTAAGTTCTATTATATTCATTCAGTATGGAGCTTTCAATGTTGGTACCGCTCCAGGTATCAGATTGATCGTGAAGTCAATGTTCTTATTTTTTAGGAAGTTCGAGGACTTCTTTCAGAAAGAATCTTCAAACTCCTTCAAGTCTGGTACGTCTTCTAGTTTAAGTTTGTTACTATTTTAATTATAATTCATTATATAGACTGCAAACACTTTACATCCTTTTCTTACAGATATTTTCATTTGTAATGCAGATATTTCGATCCAACCTCCAGTTGTCGAGTTATGTTGAGTTGAAAGTCACATGAAAATGTCATTTAGGGACACTTGGTCACTCTCGGTCTTGGAGCGAAAAACCAAATGGAGCAGCAATATTGCATGTTGTTGGCTCCGACAATTGTGTATGGGAAATCCCGATATGGGAACACTACCAATACTGGCATGGTGGAGTGTTTTGCAGATTTGACCCACCCATGCAAGAGTTGCATTGAAGGAAACTGAATAAAACCTAGTTGATGAAACCAATACACAATAAAGTCACTGGGCCATGCAAAAGTGGTATAGAGGGCTCCCTAGAGGTAATGGAATTCTAGGAGACCAGAACAATCAATGGTTTGTCGATCCGAAATCCAGTTGTCAAGTTATGTTGAGTTGAAAGTCAAAAGAAAATGTCATTTAGGGACACTAGGTGACTCTTGGTCCGCGAGCGAAAAATCAAACGAAGTATCAAGATTGCATGTCGTTGGCTCTGGAAAGTGTGTATGGGAAATTATGATATGGGAACACTACTAATACTAGCACAGTGGATGGTTTTGTAGATTTGACACACCAATGAGAGAGTTTCATTGAAGGAAATTGAGCAAAACCCTAGTTTATGAAACTGGTGCACAATGAAGTCACTCGAACATGAAAACATGGTGGATAGGTCCCCCTAGAGGTAATGGCATTCCAGGAGACCAACGGAGTTGATGGTTCATCGATTCGAACTTTGGTTGTCGAGTTATGTTGAGTTGAAATTTGCATGAAAATGTCGTTCAAAGACACTTGGTGACTCTCGGTCCAAGAGAAAAAAAACAAATGGAGCAGCAAGATTGCATCCCATTGGATCTAGAAAGTGTGTATGTTCAATGCCGATATGGGAACACTACCAAGACTGTCATGGTGGAGGGTTTTGTAGAGTTGACCCACCAATACGAGAGTTGCATTGAAGGAAACTAAGTAAAACCCTAGTTTACAAAATTGATGCACAATGAATTCACTAGGCGATGCAAACACGGTGGAAACTAGCCATGATGTGGCATTTTGGCATGAGATTTCATATTTTGAATAGGGCACTAGTTTCCATTGTATAGACATTGGGAATGATGTTCAATTTTTCCAAAAAGTGTATATTATTGGAACAATTTTTCATATGAATAGATGATACACAATAACAAATTGGAATAACTTAGCAAAGTCCCCTTGACACTACAAACATCACGGAAGGAATTTCATAAAAAACATACACATATCGAGGTAAGTGTTAATGTAGATGAACAGAAGAAATGATAACTAGTAGTAGAGAGAATAAGCAAATGAGATCTCACATAGGCACACAACCCAAGAGATATAGGTAGAACTCATCATGCAATAGCGCCCGGGCATGCCTCCAGGCCAGATTTTGTAAACTAGGGTTTTTCCCCAGTAACCACCATGCAACCCTGGAAATGGTGCACCGACCTTGTGAAACCTTGTTTAAAGAGGCCGAGGGTGGCCGGCCCATGGAATCCATGCCCAAATAGACTTACAGGATCCGACGGAATCGAAAATTGCAACCCGATTTGGTTTTTGGACCTCGGCCTTGAATTGGCCCAAGCATCCCTAAACATCTTTTGTAGGCCTATTGCAACTTGCCATAGAGCATCGACCGAGGATATGATCAATGAATCATAGGTTCCATTAGGATTATGGATAAGGTGACCTCCTACCTAACTCTGTACGGCTCGGGCATGCATCCAGGCTAGATTTTGCAAACTAAGGTTTCTCCCTAGTAACCACCATGCAACCCTAGAAACAGTGCATTGGCCCTGCAAAATCCTGTTTCAGGCGATCAGGGGTGGCCTTCGCATGGTAAATATGCCTAAACACACTTGCAGGAGCCAACAAAATAAAAAATCGCAAACCGATTTGGTTTTTGGACCTTGGCCTTGAATTGGCCCAGGCGTCCTTGAATGACTTTTGCAGGCCTACTGCAACTCACTATAAAACATTGACCAGGTCTTTGATCGAGGAACTGTTAGTACCACTGGGATTGTGGAATGGGATTATGTCTAGGTTGGCCTCTCCCCTGACTCTGCACGGCCTGAGCATGCCTCTAGGACAGTTTTTTCAAGCTAGGGTTTTGCCTAGTGGGGTCCATGCAACCCTGGAAACATTGTATTGTCCCTACAAAACCCTATACCAGGTGGGTGAGGGTGGAATTCCCATGGCGGCCATTCCCAAACACACCTTCAGGAGCCGACGAATTCAAAAATCGCCACCCGGTTTGGTTTTTGGACCCCGGCCTTGAATTGGCCTAGGCGTCCCTGAACAACTCACCATAGAACATTGACCGGGGCTCTAATCGATGAACCATTTATTCTGTTGGGATCATGGCACATGATTATGGTCAGGGTGGGCTCACCCCTAACTTCACATGGCCCAGGCATGCCTCCATGCTACATTTTGCAAAATAGAGTTTCACCCAAGTGGGGTTCATGTAACCCTGGCAACGGTGCACCAACCCTTCCCATGCCTCATTGTGCATGTGAACTACATTGTTTAAGTTGAAGGAGGAGTGGTTAACAGATCTAAATAGTCATCTCATATAATTTTTGAAATTTTTAGGGTAGGATTGGTCGAACTTCAGGCTAGTGTGGTAGTGTAAGAGGATTGTAAGCACAATTACCCAATCTCATTCAATATAGCCATCTGTATCCTCTCTGTTTCTAATTGTATCCATCAATATATCATGCTTTGAATTAGGTAAGAAGTAACGTACCTTGGTTTATTTCTTGTTTGACATCATTTGTACATGGATGCTCATGCCAACAATCAAGTTTGTGAAGTGATAGACCATAGAACCTGGTCTGTAATAAACGAATACATCCCCACTAGTTCTTCATGATTTCCCATATAGTGTAATATATTCACCCTCAACCACCATCAATCCAATAGGAAATTCATTGCCTTCATCATCAATCAATGATCTGTTCAAGATTTTCTTACCTCGAATGCATCATGCCAACCAATAATCCATGCCCCATTCATTGTATTTCATGGAAACAACTGCATATATGTGTCTTGGCTTTACAAAATCTGAGATATGGTCGTAGTATCTCGAAATCACTAATTGACCCTCCTCTAAGTGGGATGTTTCAACGAATACACATGGGTCTACTGCAAGTGACACATGATCCCAATCATCCACCCAATCCATGCATTCTCATTCATCCCATTCACCACTGCTACAAGGGCTGCAAAATCAAGTAAGTTTTTGTGTCCATATTTCAAATAGGGGGTTGTTTGAGCTTCAAACTGAATAAAATCCATGTGTTCCTTATACTTTTCAATGACTATAGGAATGGGATCGATTTATGTCAACCACTTGCCAAAAATTCCTGACTTCCCTTCCTGCCCCTGTTGATGTATGTTGCACTTTAGATCGGTCTAACATTGTTGCATAGCACCATTGAAATATGGACTCTGCATCTTTGATATGGGGGTTTATGGTAAACCTCATCTCCTCCCTTCGTAGTGCAGTCTTGATGCATGAATTGGCCCCCTCATGCTCACTTTTGTCATGCCCGATCTCAAGGTAGTTCCATATATGAGGCACATTGTAAGTCTTATGCAACATACTCATTCTTTGGAAGACTCGAGCATTTTTGAACTAGCCCACACAAATATCTGACCATATCCAATGCTGATCCATTTGTATATCTCCCTCCTTTAGTTGATCATAGAAAATTTGAAAACAATGTTGCACATAATGCAGATCATGGAATATGCCATCACTTATGTAAAATTTTGTCTCCTTCTGTATTATCCTATTATTAATGCTCCTCTCAGTGCCATTCCTATACATAAAATGTACCATTATGTTGACTTGGTCGGAATGGTAGTATTGACTCTGAATTTAATTTTGTGGATGAAGGGTGTAGTTTTCTGCAAAATCCACAATTGACAATATGGTCCCAATGGGAAAGTTGCCCCTACTTTTTCTGTACTGCTCATCCTACCATCGTGCTACATGCACATGTTGAACATACTGCTCAGTTTTCTTGTAGAAATCCGTAAAAAAATCACATACCCGTACATGTTGCCATGAAAACAAGGGTTGTATTATGATGTGACCTTTAAAGAATGTATATGTAGAAACTGAACGTGTAAGAAGAAAAACATGCAATAATAATTTTCACCTGTGACTTCACCAATGCAATCCTTTTACTTCCCTTTGCACTATCTGATTGATAGGTTACATACTTGAATCTTTGCATCTCTACTATCATACTGCCAAATTGATGCTCATCGCTTCGAGGAATGCAACGATTCAAAAGAGAAAACCCACTGCACCTGGAACAATTCCCATATAGACATGATTTTCCATAGTAATTTTGTCCTTCATGCCTTGGACACATGATGCTTCCAATAAAATCTATCAATGCATTCGGTGGTATTACGGATTCATTGTAGCCCTGCTCAATGTTAGTATGCAAATCTAAAATATATGTTTATACATGTCATAAAAATAATCATATTCTACATGGTATGTACAACTGCATGTGTTTCGATCAATGCATATATGAACATACCATGGTTTACATTTCTCAAAGGACCTTTGGCCCACGTTCAATTGTGTGCGCTCATTCTTGAATCTCTCATAGAGTTCAGCCTGTGTTGTTTCAAGGAAGTGTTTGACGTGGGGTTCACATTCAATAGAAACTTTTCTCATATTTAGCACATCTCTTTGGTTAGATGAAGGTACCGTATGATCATGCCAGACCTTTCGTACTAATTCCTTAACAACATCAATTAGCTTCATATCTCGACTAGGTAACCTGCTGACAAAAGCCTAACAATATTTTCCACTTAGAGTCTCAAGAATTTCTCTTATAACAGAGTACTTCTTAATAGTTTTTCTATTTAACTTAAGTATGTGAGAAGTGTGTGACAGGAGGTGACATTTTCGTGTGGAATTTATTACAACTGATTCTGATAACACATGACAAGCTACACAAAGGTATTTATTACGAGACGTCTTCCCAATCACATTAAAAGCAGATTGGATATTTCTAACAATATGATTGTTAGCCTCTGAACTTCTAGCCATATTTATGCCTAGAATTCTCTAGTAACAACAACTAAACAATTTGAATTTAACAAACATAGTAATAATTGACATTTACCTACATCGTCTTTGGATTCAAAATATTCCTTCAATAATTTCCTGCATTGCCAATTGACAGTGCGTTTGGCCAACTGACCTTCAAGGCATGAAACACCACTTTCATCCACATGGATACGTCTAGGAGTCATTTTTCTTGCACTAGACAGTCGAGGTAGGGAAGGTGGACACGAGCTATAATTCCCATAGATTCTTTGTTGTGGTGCTTCATTCACATGTTGGTCCATATTGGGAATGTTCTTGACATGGTTGTGGTCTTGTTGGAGAGATTGCAAATTAATCATTGCCTCCTACATCCAACGCTTGAAACTCAACATCTCTCAATATACCTATGTATTCAAGATCTGTATCATGGCTTGTTGATGGATTGTTGGTTGGAGCCTGTATTGATATTGGAGTTCGAGTTGGGTCCATTGGACATAACTTCTTCACTCGTGATTTTGAACTAGAGGTTTGTATGTCATCAACTGTGTTAGGATCAGTCGCAGTATTAGTGGAAATGTCTAGACCATGTCTCATTCTGTCCATTTCCAACCTGAAATTTGCTCTTACCTCATTTTCCTTTTCAATGGGCATATTCCTTCTATTTTTTCTTACTTTGTTACATGAGTTTCCCATCTCCAAAAGTTTCTTTATCAAAACTATGAGGTCTACATCTTCATAAGAAGTAAAAAATAAAGTATTAGTTCCATTATAAAAGAAACATGATTCATTCCAACATAATTAACTAAATTACATATATGTTAGTATGGTAATGTAGAAGGAGCGAGTCGATAAGTCGACTTGAATGAGAGTCGACTTAGTCGATCAGCCGATGGGTCGACCTAGTCGATCAGTCGACTAAGTCCGTCGGCCGACTAAACTAAGAGAATAGGTCGACCACCTAAGGTTGTGTTGGTTCACAGAACTGACAGGTAGTTATTTTGTTACTGTTCTATAATCATATATATTATGCTGTTGAGCTAGATGAGAACTCAATTCAGTTCTCTGTGTTGTATGGACTCATTTGTATAATATAATCTGTTATTCACCTATTTGTTCTTATCTCTTGTCTCTGTTTTATTTATATATGTTTTAGTGTGTNGTGAGACTACAACATTGGTTCTGTTGCTGGTAGTACACGACTGGAATGTATGCAAACAAATGATACCGAAGCAGGAGATTAAGGAATGGTGGGAACGTAAAGTTGCAAACTATTTGCAGAATTATGCATGAAGGAACAGATTAACAGTCGCACAAGAAAAAGAAATATTTTTCACAAAGACGCATGAAAAGTTTGTCGAATCAGTGCCCCAACTTTTGAAGAAATTATTGGATGAGAAAGCCGGATGGGATTAAAGAACAACAGTTGCTGGAAAAAATGATCTGTGGAGGTAGAACAAACTTGTCGAAGTGGTTTGAGAAAATCGTCGATGAATTCTGTGAGGAACAAGCAGTCGAAGACAGAACTTCGGTGGAAACAGTCAAGGAGAAATTTTACACAGATCTCACCGAACAATTTCTGTGTTCCCTACCGACCTTGCTATTCAAATTCTTGATCGAGAAAGGAGAAGGACATATTTTCGAACCTCGTCCATCACTTCACAAACTACCATCAAACTCTAACTGGGTGGAGAAGTAGAGGAAGTGGGAAAAATTCATTGCAGAAAGGGAGTGGGAATACTTCCTAAGGAAATAGACAGAACTATCCAGGATTTCTAAAAAGCATTGGGTAGGCTATGGGGGGGTAGCTGGTCATATGTCGAGATATAGTATAGTGGATCCTAGTCAACTAGAAACAGATACTAGTCACCAGTAATGAGAAGTCGACTAGAAGGGAAATCAAGAGAATAGTATCATACGAAGGTATGTCGGACATTCAGAAAATAGAAAGGGAAGAGAGACACCAGATAAGGGAAGAAAGATAAGAAAGAGCCTTAGAGCTACATAGAGGAAGGAACCCTAGGGAGAACGACCAGGAAGAGAATCCTCTAGAGTCGGGTCATGACCAACACGAAGAAGGCGTGGAACAAGAAGCGTCCCCTAAGGAAGAAGAATTGTGGATAGAGCAGCCAGAAGCTCTCCAATTAAGATCTCCCAATGAAGGAACAACCCTCTCTCCATTGAATCCGTGTACCCAAATACAGACTATTGTCGAAGAAGACCTCCAACTACAAGATGGTGACTTTAGTATATGGAGTCGACTAGGCAATGATACGTACACTGGACGCCACCTCATTATATGTCAACTAGAGGAAGGGAATTGGGTGACTTTTCAAGCGACACCCTCCCACCGAAGTATCCAATTGCTCTTACCGACACATGAAGGAGCGCACCCCATGCCAAATACAGCTTTAGAAGAAATAGACCATTTAGAACTATGGTCAAATAGTTGCAGTGGACCATCGACAGCAGAAGTTGACATCAATCGACTACAAGTCGACGACGAATCGACAACTGACAGGAATGGAAGTTTCGTCGACCAGAGTTCTGCAGAGACGAATACACCAATAACCCCACCACCCTCATCACCACCCCCACCTCCACCGCCGCCACCTCCTGAGAGCAGTGACAGTGATTCAAACATGGGTCACAGATCAGCTCACATTCCTATATACAAGGGGGATGAGGACCCCAGACGACACTGGTTCGTCTGCAAGTTGACTTGGGAGGCCAACCAAGTTACATACGAATATAGACAAATGGCACAGTTTGCAGGTGCCTTAAGGAAAAGGGCATTGACATGGTACATGACCTTTTTGGAAAGACAACCCAGAGCGATAAAAGCTGAGATTAAGGCACAATTTTTGTCATTTTTCAAAACTCCAAATGCTAAGCACTTGGCTGTGAAAAAACTTAAAACCACATCACAAAATCCAGGGGAATCCATCCGCGACTATGATAATCATTGGAAAGACCTACTGAGCCAGTTGGATTATGTTATAGATGAACAATTACTAATTCAATGGTTTCTTACAGGGCTATCTCAGAAAGTGCTTTGACACATCAGTTTGGAGACATTCAAAACTTACGAAGATGCGCTGACAAAATCTCTTTAGGTGGAGATGGACGAAGACATACCCGCTTACCCCATGGACCACAGATTGGAATAACAACTTGAGAATGTACAGAAGTCTGTAAAGGAGCTAAACCTCAAGAATCAAGAGATTTGGTGCACCAAATGCTCGACGGCCGGCCATTCGAAAGATAAGTGTCGACAAGAATATAGCCAACAAGACGTTTGATTCGTACAGACCAAGTCCTTTTGTGACATTTTCCAGGAACATGGAGATCACTCGACAAAAGACTGCTCGTTCAACATGAAGAACGAAAAGGCTTCCTGGTGTGCTATCTACGAGACCAAAAGTCAAAACACAGCCGACTATCAGTTGAACCTAAAGAACCGACAAAAATATCAGGCGGTCTACCAAACGAATGCAGTGGCACAACATAACGAGCAAAACAATCTAGCAAATGATCAGAACAGACAAATATACGATGGTCGATGATTTGAGCGTAGGTGCGACAATCGACGCCCAGGCTACGGAGGAAGAGGTTGATTCCCTGGGAATTGTGACAACCGACCGCGTCGACCCATCCAGTGCTTCACCTGCTATAAAGAGGTTTATCGGTACGCAGACTATCCATACAAGGACAGAACTGATCTCAAATTTTGTACTCACTGTGGGGTAGGGGATCACTCACTAGAGGATTGCCCTACCATGTTAGAAAAAATTAATACGAAAAAAAATGTTAATGTCTTGTCGTGTGTGCAAAAAAATGATGTAATAACCACCAAAAATTTACATATTGTAACTTGACAAGGTACAAAAACAGGAGCTGATAATCCCAAAATCAGTAAAATAAAAGAGAAAAATGTCTATCCTGACCTCCTAAAGGAAAAACAAATATACAAGGAAGCAACTAATGTATTCAAAGAAATTGCACGATAAGAAAATGCTCATAACAGTCGACCTAACACAATAAATGAATTAATCCAGCTCGCTCAAACAGACAATGCAGTATCCCACTTTATCGATTTGCTATATGAAATAAAAGGTACCAATCCTAAAAAACAAACAAAGAACATCTGCAGCTTAATTAAAAAAGACAAAAGTGATGCCGACCCACTTGTCGACCTGGAAATCGAAGGTTATCACGTCCTACAAGTAGTGCTCAACTTCGGCTCACAAGTAAACATCATGACTCGTGACACTTGGGAACAAATGGGAAGACCTCGACTTTATGAGTCAGGCATATACCTGAAACTAGCTGACCAAGGCCTAATTGAACCCATTGGAGTGTGGAAAAACGTCGACATGACTATAAAAGGAATCTCAACCAAGGTCAATTTTGAAATCATTGACCCGAAGGAAGGATCTAGTTCCTTTCCAGCATTAGTCAGTTGACCTTGGGGTAGAAAGATGAAAGCATCCATATTTTTGGACAAGGAATGCATCAAATTAAAAGGAAATGGACAAAAGGTCATTGTACCCATTCATCCATCTCAAGGGGAGCCTTGGACTAAACCTAATGATGACGAAGTCGATGTCAGACAACTCTACCAAATCCACAACAATGCAGAATACACAGAACCAAACATCCATGGAGAACTTCACTTAGGTAACCAAGACTCAGTTGGTTATAACTCAAACACTGAATTGTATAATTGGGAGATCGAGAACTACAAACCACAAGAAAGAGGGTGCTGGACTATACAGAAAGTATAGAAAAATCCCACCCAACAGTGCTTCATAGTGTCCACTGTCCCAAAATTTTTTGAAAAGAAAATGAGGGAACACCCTACCTTACAACCAACCAACCTGAATACTAAACAACTACCAAGGTATAAGGAAAGGGAATCACCAGTCATGCATGTCGAGTAAGTGTCTAAAAAAATTGGTGAACATGGTCGAATTCAAAGCCTAGTTGAAACTTTTACAGGGCAAGTAGCTAGATGGTGGGATACCCATCAGAAAAAATTACAGACCTGGACAACTGCTTCAACTTACTTTGTCGAAAGGTTTGGAGGAAAGAAGTTAACCCAACAAGATCAGATACCTGTATTCACTCAAGGACAGAACCCAGAATATCATATCAAAAGCTGTGAAAAGGAGTGGAGAAGACTTGGATACAAGGATGAACGAGCATGGCCACACTTGTTCCCATCAACCCTAGCCGACTTACCAAAAAAATGGTATAAGATGGAAGAAGCTAGAGGTGAAACCTTCTTATGGCATGAACTCAGGGAAAACTTTATTAAAGACTTCAACTTTATACCTCAAAATGAAAATCTGGTCGAAACAACAAAACAAATTAAAGAATTTATCGAGCCGACCGAAAATAAACCCTTGCAAGATCATCGACAGACAAAGAAATGTAACAAAATACAAACACAGCTAAAGCCTCAGTCTACAATATAACAATTAGAAAACGAAAACACAGAAGGAAAAAGCTTTAGATGGAAATCCAACCATGTCGAAAAAACAAAACCTATTTGCACCATCCTGAAAGTCGAAACAACAGACAAAACAGATACCTACCGTGACTGCAGCCGACTTCCCTGCCACATTCTCACAGTTCAAAGAAGGAATTCGATCGATCAACAAAGCCAAATCCGCAGAATGGCTAGGTGCTAAGGTAAAAAATAAATAATTCGACATCTCAAATGATGATCGACCAAAAATGGCAAATATTGGTGACTACTGGAGTGAACAACAGACCACGGAAATAGTGAACTTATTAAGGGAATTCCAAGATGTATTTTCTAGAGATTACAAAGACCTCAAAGGCTTAGCCCACGAAATGGGAGAAATGAAAATTGATACTAAACCTGATGTTTGACCTGTGAAGAAAAGGCCTTATAAACTAGCTCACAAATACAAGGAGATAGTCAAAAAGGAAATTGATAACAAGTTAGTAGTAGGCATCATCTACCCTATCGACCAATCAGAATGGGCAAGTCCAATGGTTGTATAGCCTAAGAAACATGACCATCGACCTAGCACCAGTGACCAATTTCATCGACCGACTACTTCCGTCGACCTTTCTCAGCACCGACACCAACCGACGACTTCGATAGTCCCATCGCGCATTCATGACATCGAGCACCGAAAGAAATTCGCCATTAACACACACTCGCGTACTCCAGATGGAACATCACATCTGCCATTAATACACCCATCACCGTACACAACCACAACATTGCCTATAAATACTGGATAGCTGAAGGTTATTTCACCGCAACCTATACAGACAGAGCATAAGAGCATCCAATCGACCAAAATCCAAGAAACCCTTAGTGACATTGACCAAACCGACACAATGGCCCCTAAACAAACTAGAGCCTCGAACAAGGCCAAGGAGATACAGGCTGCTGATACACCTTTATTCTGCAGGCTGAAGAACATAAAAAATGCCAAAGTATAGGAAGGCTCATGGAAAAAGCTATGGACCGAGATACAAGAATGGGCCTTTGTCGAAAAAAGTCCACTCAAGCAGTAGAAAAAACCAAATGCAGCACTCTCTTCGGTTATGCCAATGCACCACTGATGGCCAGCTTTGGTAGCACGGAGGAAGTTGCTATCAAATTCATCATCAGTCAATATCACAATGGCCAGTTCTACTTCAACGAGCTAGTCGACATCTCTAGAGATGTCATCTCCAAGCTGACCGGTCTCTCTAATAAAGGAGACCTCGTGCCAGTTGGTATCAAAGATAGACTGGTCAAAGAGCTCACTGGGTTACCTTCCGGTAAAAACTACAAAGGGTTGATGATTAGCCAAATCAAAACCCAAATGCCACAGATTGTGGCCAAAATCATTGCAATAACACTCACTCTAGCAGGTTGAGGCAACGACCTTAAGTTAGAGATGCTAGAAGTCGTCGACACCATTGCCATCGACAGACGAATATACAGATGGGGTGATTATGTCGTCGACATGGTGAAGACCATCTGTGAGCGATGTCAAGAAACAAGGGGAATCATCAAGTTCCCCTCCCTCATCTTATGGATTGTAATGTACCACATCTGCCCAGAGGGGAGCCCAGTCTTTCGGGAACCGTCAAAGTTCGACATGTGGAGGTTTAAACCCTTCTCCCAGAAAGGAACCTTTCTCAAACTGGAGCACGGGAAAGTATTTCTGGAGAACTAGTTCCAACAACTCAAAGTCTGCACGACTAGATGGAGGGTGCCTCAAAACATCCGACGAAATCTACCAGCAAACTCCCACATCCAGCTGGAGCTCGACCATACCTTGATGTGGTACATGCAGGGTGACGATTCCAACACCAAAGCCCTCGACTACTATCCATTTTTCGACCAGATATTTTGGGAAATGTCTCGACAGGCCAAGACAAAAATACCAGTACCAGTAGCAGCAAAAACCGATCGACTTCTCAATTGAGGAGCCACTCATAGACCAAGAAAAAGAGGAAGACTATGAGCTCAACCTCTACATTAGCACATTTGTGTCAGAGGAGACACTGGTTAAACACACTGGTCAGCTGTAGATAACTATCAAACCTTCCACCACCAAAAGAATAGAACCCTGCACCGCACAACCAAAGCCACAACCATAGCAGCAGATAACTCATTCGGCTACAGAAAGTGTCGTCTCAACTCAGGAACCGACGGGTGAGACAGAACCCGACAACCCTGAGTATGCTGTTACGAAAGGCATTATTAAAAAACTATCAAAAGAAATAGCAGTAGCCAGGAAGAAAATAAAAACACAAGAACAACAACAAGGTAAAGGTAAGTGTAAGCTTATCATTGCTGAATCATCAGAGGATGAGGACGAACTAGCAGCCATGACCCTTGACATCATAGAGGATGCCACAACAAATAAAGTGCCGGTCGAAACCTAGTTCCAACGCTTTGTCAATGCAGGGGAACAAGCAAGTCGACCGAAGAAAGAAAAGACTACGACGACGCCTTAAAACGTTGTCGATCTTGTGTCGACACCTCCACCCCCATCACCAATGCAAATAACCAAGGAACAAGCACTGACAAAGCAGTTAGTCAGCCCCCTCAACTTATACAAAAGTGCAATGCTGAAGACGGCAAAAGCAAAATTCAATAGATATATCAACTTGCAAGCTTTCTTTGAGACACTGCCTGCATTGTTTAAGTTGGCTCAGAATATTTCTACCCAGGCACCTATCTTCATTAGACAGGGCACCCAACCCCCAATCGTTGCAACCATCACGTCGACTTTCACAAGAAATCCCGACAAGGAAGGTAAAGTGATTGGACATCGGTCCTCCACTATTGCACCGACCGACCCCGTACACCAAGCCGACTTGCCAGCCACTCCACCGACAGAAGCAGAAATGTCTTCTGACATAAACTCACACCCTCGACTCGACAACCCACCACTCACCCATACCTCCCCCAAACCAATCACCCCCGACCATTCGCTAACTCCATGACCACCACCACCACCACCCCCTGACTCAGAGATAGGCCCACCACAATCGACTACATCCACACAACCATAGGTGGTAGTCATCCCACCTCCCCAACCAGACAAACGATCGACCTTTAACCCACAAACCAAAGATCCTACCTCGACTGTTGCAGGTACACCAGAGCCAGACAAAGAAAAGCACAAGAAGAGGACATAGAAATAGAAAAAGGAGCATCATGGAAAGCCTCCCAAACTCCAAATTAGCTTGAAGGATGTGAGCTCCTTGACCGACATAGAGATGGGTCAACTCCTCAAAACCCTAGCGCGTGAAGCAAAGACAAGGAGTGAGTGAAGAAATAAAGAACTCAAGGACAAAAACGCAGAACAGGTCGAGTTTCTTGACAAATGCAAGAATTTGGCTCAGTCCGTCATGCTGGGCCCCATAGAGATCGACATAGATAGACCGCTTGAAAGAGCGTATCAGCTATTTGAGAGCATGGTGTCGACCCTCCAAGTGCACATTCAGGACACCAAGGAGGAACAAAAAGAGGAAATTGCCTGACTCCTAATGGCACAGTACACTTCATTTTTTGAAGCATATAAAGTACTGCAGGATCATATGGAGGAGTCTGTCGTAACCGAAGAAGTACTAAGAGACTGGCCTACTCACTATGGGCAAGTTTATCAGCAGACACAACAGACTCGGCAAGGGATTCAGGCACTAGAGAGCAGAAAAACCACTGAGGAAGCACTTAGAATGACAATAGAAGAACAGATAGTGCTTGAAACTACCAAATTGCAGAAAATGGAAAGGGAAGCACATTAGTGGGTGCAACAAGCTCTCCCTAACTTAGAGAAAGTCGAAATCATCTTCCCGTAGATGAAACGACTTATTGAAACTACATAGGAGAAGGAACAGTTCATGGGTCCCGACATGGAGAGGATATCCGAAGTCTCCATCTCTGAAAAGATGTCGATCTTATCAGGCTTGACCACACTCACCATCGACATCCAGAAATTTTTGCAGAGTTGGACTGATTTCCAACATCACCTCGCCATCATAGCCCCAGCCATTGTAGAAGTCTGCGTACAAAAATGACCGACCATCAGACATCACAGGCCACCGCAATAAATATTAAAGGCCAGCAAGAATTTTGTACCTCCCTATTTCTTCGGGATGTAGAAACGTTTTGTTCGTGGGGGAGATGTAGAAGGAGCAAGTCGATAAGTTGACTTGAATGAGAGCTGACTTATTCGATCAGCCAACTAAGTTGATGGGTCGACTTAGTCGATCAGACAACTAAGTCAGTCGGCCGACTAAACTAAGAGAATAGGTCGACCACCTAAGGTCGTGTCGGTTCACCGAACCGACAGGTAGTTATTTTGTAACCGTTCTGTAATCATATATATTAGGCTGTTGGGCCAGATGAGAACTCAGTTTAGTTCTCTGTGTTGTATGGACTCATTTGTATAATATAATCTATTATTCACCTATATGTTCTTGTCTCTTGTCTCTGTTTTATTTATATATGTTTTAGTGTGTATTATTCATAACCTTATGTGATCTGTGAGATTACAACAGGTAATTATTGACATTTATACATAAACACTGATTAAAGGTTTCTCTTTATGTTCAAACTAAAGTTTCATTTCTATACTCTATTTGAGTCAATTAAAGAGAGTCAAGTTTGCAGGTATTACAGTTATAGGATTATGAATTCCTTTGTGTTCAAAAAGTAGTGTAAGCCACAAGAAGATGAGTGAAATATCCTTCATTTCCAACACCTTCAGACGAGATGACATTACACGTAATATGCCACTTTAGTTGTGAGGGAAGACACAAGTTGGTGTTTGGATGTCTTGGGAATAATTGAATAAATCACACTCATTAAGTTACACTAACTAAAGAGAACAAATTGACTAATTACATAATGAGGAGGTTGCAAATCCCCCGAAGCAAGGATAAATCATTAAGGTAGAGGCATCCCTATCAAGCTCAAAGGCATGTTATGATAAATGCAGCATGAAGAGGAGAGCATGGACAAGTTGGTAAACTATTCAATATGGACCCTCTCCCATGATTACTTCCAAGGTTTTTATACAAATTGAAGAGTCTCAAGAGAGAACCTCATCTATTCCATCCTGTGGGAAATCAAAATATATTCATGTGCAAATCATTATTGGTCTACATTGCATACTTTATCTTGTAGAGAGAATATGGACAACTTGGTGAACTATTCAATATGGACCCTCTCCCATGATTGCTTCAAAGGTTTTTTTTCAAATTGAAGAGTCTCAAGAGATAACTTCATATATTTCATCATTGCATGAAATCAAATATATTCATGTGCAAATAATTATTGGTCTACATTACATACTTCATCTTATATAGAGAATATGGACAGCTTGGTGAACTATTCAATATGGACCCTCTCCCATGATTGCTTCAAAGGTGTTTTTTCAAATGGAAGAGTCTCAAGATATAACTTCATCTATGTCATCATTGTGTGAAATCAAAATATATTCATGTGCAAATCATTATTAGTTCACACTGCATAGTTCATCTTGTATGGGGAATATGAGACTTGCTTAGATGTGAATTTGGGAATTATTTTGTGAAATTAATTGTTGTATATGAGAGAGATATTGTTGTAGGCATATGATAAAACATAAATCAATGAAATGATCTCAAAGCTTGTGAATGAAAACAATTATTTACAATTCACCATACCTACTCAAAATGATCTCTTCTTGCAATGAAAACTTGTAGTTTGAATGTATCCACTAACTTCTAAGAGCTCTGAAGATGTTTGTTAGATTCCAAGAGTGATATTCAATCCAATAGATAAAAGAGTGTCCAATTGATGATTGAGTGTGAGCCAAATTGCAAAGTTCAGGAGCACAAAGTGCATGAGTAGTGGTAGAGAACCCGTGAAAATTTGTAGCAAACCCGGGAACGAAGATCTCTATTTTTTTAAACCAAAAACAGGAGTGCACACACGTGTCTATGCGTATGTGCATAAACACACTTGCACACTGCTACCTAACATTAACAACATTAGCTCACTGATTTTTATCCCATTTAATAACTAATGTTCTTCAACAATGTCTTGGTATTCACAGATGTATGAGTATTTTTACAATATAGTATTCACCACTACTTTCTTCTTAGGCCCATGGGTGCCATTATGAGGTCTTATGATCCTTACCTATGGCTATTGGAGGGTAAGGGAGGCCTCCAACACTAACCAAGGATGGGTGTCAAGGTTTAACAAAGGTTTAGTGGCGATCATGGTCAATAACACATGTCCTCAAGCCCTAGCACAATAGTAGTGATAGTGGTGACCATGGTCAAGACAGTAGTGACAATGGAGACCATAGTCAATAACACATGGTCAATAACACCATTGTCAATAACACATGACCTCAATCCCTTGGTCAATAAAAGATAGATGGCGCACCAATAGCGCTCTAAAATTTATATCATTATTGAAAAGCATATAATGGATTCGCTCACCCTATACATGGCCATTTGAGGTACAACATGTTCGATCATTATGGGAAAGGATGGGAGACGTGTTATATGTGTGTGTGTGTGTGTGTGAGAGAGAGAGAGAGAGAGAGAGAGAGAGAGAGAGAGAGAGAGAGAG
>LPNX010809171.1:89811-166757 GCA_001517045.1 Pseudotsuga menziesii
AAATGCACTTTTTGGAAGAGGTGGAGGAGTATCGGGTTCCTAATGGTGTAGACATGGTTCAAATGGTGAACCACGAGCTGTGAGTCCATCAAGACTACTAGATCACGAACATCCTCGGAGGTAGCTTCAGTCAGAAGGCCGATGACTGCTTCATACTTGGCGATGTTATTAGTAGCGGGACCTATACAAACCGTTCCGGAACTGACCAAATCTTTAGATGGGGAATAGAGAACTCAAGTAGCCGAGGCAAGATTCAAGGTGTGGTGGAAAGCACCATTAGCGAAACCATAGAAATCCATCTGCATGACCAAAACATGGTATAAACAGATGTAGACAAAAAACTAAAAACCATCTTGAAAATACTAAAAGCACACTAAAAGCCAATCAATATACATATATACAAGATACTATCCAAGCAAGACCTAGGCATAGTACCTTTTCAAGTACAACCCATTGCGAGGTTTCCCCAAAGGGATTCCATCATAATCAACGAGCTCGTAGGCTCCTTTCTCTAACACCTTAAAAATAACGAAAGGTCCGTACCACATGGACTCGAAGTTACCCTTCCCTAGTTTGTCATATCTCTGGTCACAAGTCAAGACTAGGTCACTGTCATTAAAGAAACCCTGGAATGCAATGCTTTGATAGTCACCCTGTGTACCTGCAATTAGCTCAACATGAAACAGATCAAATCAACCAGAATATAATCTACTAATCTATGTTAGTGACTAAGGAATCTAACAACATACATGTGAAATCAAACATCAACAATATATGTGGGACATAAATCAACTTGCATTAAAGAAATATGAAGAATTTTACAACCAAGCCTTAGTGTTGACATGCATATCCATGAAACCAAGAATTCTCATCCCCATAAAGTCTGAATCTAGCTCGCTCTATGCCCTCCAATGTTATGGACCAAGTCATCAATCCAACAGCATAACAATACCTTAAGATATTGGTGATGTAATCGGAGAAACCACGGTATTGAAATGACCAAGTCGACGTTTCGAATCCATATCTGGATCCATCATCATGACACAGTCGAATGTGGAGAGAGTGAGAACTAATGTTAAATACTGGAACCGGTTAGAAAGTCTAAGGTCGGCCGCGGAGACTCGGGTTTGCTGGTTCGGAAAATTTTTAATTTTATTTGATTTCAAAGTGCGCGGAAAATTAATCTCTAAACCTATTTTTCGGAAAAAGAATTGTTTATGTTCTTAAATCTTTACAATGGCTAAATTGAGACATTATGAAACATTTTTTTCTTTCTTTATGGAGATTGATTTTAATTATTTTTACCCTAAAGTTTGAATTGATTCTTTAAAAACCCATCTAATGCCCAAAAGTTTAAAACCCTAAAGTTATAGATTTTATTATCATTAATAACAATATTACAAGCATTAGTAATAAACCTAAAAACTTAAAGTTTTTAAATTTATTATTATTAATAATCGATTTTAAAAACCTCATAATAAATCCAAAAACCTAAAGTTGTTAAATTCGATATTGTTAATAAATTTTAATATTAATTATAATTAAATCTTATTGGCTTAATTTTAGGATTTCAAAAGTTGGAATCCCATTAAAACCCTAAAGTTTAAATTTATTAATATTAATAACCTTAATACTAAATTTGAAGACCTTAAAGTTTATAAATTTATTATTATTAGTAACAATTTTAAAAACCTCATAATAATTTTAAAACTTAAAGTTATTAAATATATTAATGAATTTTAATTGTAATTAAATTTTCATTGAAAGGAAATGTTGATTTTAGTTATTTTTACTCCAAAGTTTTTGAAAAACCCCCCTCATGCCCAAAAGTTTAAAACCCTAAAGTTATAGATTTTATTTTCATTAATAACAATATTACAAGCATTAGTAATAAACCTAAAAACTTAAAGTTTTTAAATTTATTATTATTAATAACCAATTTTAAAAAACTTCATAATAAATCCAAAAACCCAAAGTTATTATTAATGAATTTTAATATTAATTATAATTAAATCTTATTAGCTTAATTTTAGGATTTCAAAAGTTGAAATCCCTTTAAAACCCTAAGGTTTAAATTTATTATTATTAATGACCTTAATAATAAATTTAAAGACCTTAAAGTTTATAAATTTATTATTATTAGTAACAATTTTAAAAACCTCATAAAATATTAAAAACTTAAAGTTATTAATTATATTAATGAATTTTAATTGTAATTAAATTTTCAATGAAGGGTGTTCTTTTAGCTTAATAATAGGATTTAATAAATATTAAAAACCTCATAATAAATTTAAAAACATTAAAGTTATCAAATTTATTATTATTAATAACAATTTTTAAAAACCTGATAATAAATTTTCAATCCTAAAGTCACATTCTATTTTAATATTAATGCCTATTAATATGTCAAAACCTAGGGAGCATCTTTTAGATTAATTCTAGGATAAGGAGGGGTCTAAAAAGTTAAGGGGTTGATTTCAAATTAATTTAAAAATCCTAAAGATTTAAACGGAATTTTACAGGTTAAGAGGTTGATTTTAAATTAATTAAAAACCCTAATGTTTATAAACTGATTTTAAAAAGATCTTTCAATTTTAATATTAAATTTTTGGGTATTTTAAATTAAGGTTTTACTTAAGGACAAGGAGGGAGGACAAAGGAAAAAGGGGGGGAGGGCTTGAAAGAGGAAAATGGGGCAGAAAGAGAACGGTTAGGGGACAGAGTGGCCTTTTCGATTGATAATAGATGGAAGCCAACTGGTGCTCACCTCGAGGCCACCATCCCTATTTAGGTTGTGTGGGAGTTTAACAATCTATAGGGATTCTCTAAATTTCCTTTTAAAGTAGTGATCTTCTTTCGCGAGGATAATGGTGTCTTCTAGGAAAATGTGATGTTTGGTTTTGGCTACGTGTTCTGCCAGGGCTGAGGAACGGATACGTTCTTTTCTAATGTCCGCCCCATGTTCTTTTAGCTGTGTGTGGAAAGAACGTCCCGTCTCACCTATATAGCTGATCTTGCACGAGCAAGGGATCTTATAAACCCCTCTGAATTGTGTATGATCAACTGGATCTTTAACGGATCTCATTCTTTTCTTAATGGTCTCTAAGGGTTTAAACGAAGTCGTGATGTTGTTCTTGTTGAGAATTCTCGCGATCTTATCAGTCACCCCTTATATATACGGTAAGTAAGCTCATGGGTTAGAGGTGGTCTTGTTGTCCGAGGTTTTCACACCCGTAAGGTTCTTGTTGTGGGTTTTGCCGAGGGTCTTCGTGATGACCTTGGGTTTGTAACCTATGCTTGTGAAGACTTTTTTAAGGTGGTCTTTCTCTTTTTCAATATGTTCCGAATCTGCGATCCTCGAGGCTCTCACTGCCAGAGTATTGAGAACACCTAACTTCTGGGAAGGATGGTGGTGGGAGTCTGCATGGAGGTAGCTATCTGTGTGCGTCTTTTTACGGAACACCTCGTGTCCCAGAGTGCCATCTTCTTTTCTCGTAAGGAGGACATCTAGAAATGGGATGCTCCTGTTTTCCTCAAGTTCCATTGTGAATTTGATGTTGGGGGAGATACTATTCAGGTGTGTCAGGAACTTCCTGAGTTCATCTTCACCACGTGGCCACAACACATTCGTGTCATCCATGTACCTTTTCCATCTTTAAGGTTTAAGAGGATAGGAATCCAGGGATTCCGAAAAATAGGTTTAGAGATTAATTTTCCGCACACTTTGAAATCAAATAAAATTAAAAATTTTCCGAACCAGCAAACCCGAGTCTCTGCGGTCGACCTTAGACTTTCTAACCGGTTCCAGTATTTAACATTAGTTCTCACTCTCTCCACATTCGACTGTGTCCTGATGATGGATCCAGATATGGATTTGAAATTTCGAATTGGTCATTTCGATACTGTGGTTTCTCCGATTACATCACCAATAACCTATCACCACATAAATTTGGCAACAGAGAATACCTTAAGAGTTCTCCCCCTTAACCATGGCCATAAGCTTGTATTTATAAGGCTAAATGGATAGGGTAGGTTGAGAGATAAGTGGGTGAGGTGGCCTCTAAGATCCTAGGATGAGGGATCTCGAGCTCAACTAACCCACAACAATAGGGATAAGGGATATCTTGAGGATTATCATTTAGAAGCCTCGAGAAGCTTCTCTTTTTCCCTTTTTACCTAGGGTACCGCGTTTCTCCTTCAATGACAGAGCCGTTCTAGTAATAACTGCTTATGGACTAAGAGCCATAAGCGGTGGCACCACTTGTGGGAAACAGGGGATGGGTGGTGCGAACAAGTGTACCGCTTTTGGATAAAGGGGCAAGCGTGGTGCTGGTAATTTTGTATGAAAGATTTACATTTAGTATGGGTTTCCACTCGAGAAGCTGAGATTCAGGGCAAGTAGGTATGTTAAATGTATTATCACATGATGGTGATAGGATTTTGGTATAACAGAATGCCCCCCAAAGAATGAGTCTTAGAGGGATACGATAAACGAGAGATTTGAGAGAACAAGTCGTTGCCACACAGTGAAAATGTCGGCTCGATCGGATCATGTCGTCAAGTAGGCATCTGTAGTGCATCACTATTTTGACTCATAGACACAAGTAACCAAACTCATGGCTATAGAACAATACAAGGCATATCCATGAGAGGAATAAACAAGCATGGCTACTAGAATACAACGTAGATCCATGTGATAGAGGACTCAAACTTGGGCATAGCTACCAGACATACAACGTAGATCTATGTCATACAGACACAAATTTGAGAATAGCCACTACCATACAAATGTGGATCCATGCTAGATATACAAAACTCCATCGCAACCTGGGGAAAGCAATGGGCACTTTAAACATATACCTAGGGTCTTCGTCTCGTCTTCCAGAAAGCACGATTCTATCCATGTGATTACAATGATCTGAAGTCAAACATGGTAGAAACCACTTAATTACCGGCCAATGATGTGAACCGTTAACAAGTGCAATGGAGATCACCATTAATTTCAATGATTCCCAAGGTACTATAGTACAATCTACTGAGTGTAAATAGATGTCCTGATGTCGAACACCCAGTTGATTCTATCGATTAAAGGTCAATGATGTGAACCTATTTCAAGAGTGAGAGAATCTGTCATTAAGGCATATAGATCTCAAGGTACTAAGTATTGTTTCTAAGACTGTTTCCTGGATGATGAGTTGACGTCGACGGGAACAGTCTCATCGAAGGAGGGCCATGATGAGTCCCACATCGACGACACAAAACTCGGAACATAGTTCTGGAATTATGTGAATGTAGTAACCATATGACTGACTCAAAGATACTGACACAAAGACTGTGTGGACTGCAGAGGTAACACTTCTTCAAATCCCCTTTGAACATCGGGCGGCATGACAAAAGACTTGGCAGCATGACTGAATGGGACAAACGCACAATGCAACAGTGGACAATGCATTCTTTTGAAAGACTCAAAGGAATGACATGACTCATGAAAGTGGATCATCATGGAGATCAACTGAATACCCAATTGACTGACATGATTGTGTAGACAAGTGCCATGTTCAAACGTAACGACAAAGAAATGCCATTATTTGCAAAATGATTCCCTTCCCATTTTCCCCATCATGATCGATGAGTGCCTCTTTTGAGTTTTACGAGTTCAAAGAGGGTAACAAACACTCGATATAGCTTGTCACAAGACCAATCCAGAATCATATATTTTATGAACCTGAGAGAGGAGGGGTTCGTTCCCAAAAAGGGTCTTTGAATGTTTAATTTAACGAGTGCACTGAAAGAAAACTCAGTATTGTTAATGTTTAGAGAGTCTGAACGAATATGGAAGAAGACTCCAAAGGGTCCTTTTTCATATGATTTAGTCTATAAGGCCCAAAAAAGTATAAAATCATACCTTACAGAACTCTTCCAGTCATGATTGGTTGGAGTGCTCCTTTTTGGTAAATAGTCCTGTTATCCCTAAAGTTGAACCTAGGCTACAAAGGTTGAAGCTTAGAGAAATATTTTTCAAAAATATAATTCAATGAAATCAAGATAAAAACTGGGCTGGTATGTAATTAAAGATATAGGAATATCACATAATCATTAAAGATCTGTACAACATAAAAAATAATACAAAATTCAATGTCAAAGTAAATACAAGCATGAGTTTATGAAATGAGACTGACTCTGTCATTAAAAGTTTAAAAGATAACTGTATTTCACCATAAGAATCATGTAATGGGATTCACTTGACCATATACAGGATAAATTACAAAAAATACAATTCATAAAATACAAAGTCAACTCATAATCATAATCATCAAAGCAGAACCTATATTGAAGATGCAAAGCATTTCATTTCATAAAGAATGTCATCAAAACTGGATTTCCATAAATCCAATTGCCACCCCTTGCCATATTACAGATTACAGTATTTATAAAATCTCAATACCAAGAATAAGCTATTTCTATTTTCTAGAAGAAATCTGGACAAACTGTCAAAATATCTAATTGATGGAGTTTATTGAAGTCAGATCTCACTGAATTATCTTTGATTGATGAATCCCCTTCCACTTGTGCATTGAATCTTCTTCTGGCTACTAACTTTATGCTTGAAAATATGGAAATAATAAATCCATTTGATAACTCAACTGCCAACTATTGATACCAAGTGTCCTGGAAATCTGGAAGTGATCCTTTTACCAAATCTTCGAATGCCACATGATGTAATAGATTGGAATTAAATATATATTGTGACAAAAATATGGAACTGCCTATCAATTGACCACTATAACTTGAAGTTGCTAGCTTGATCCTTGCCACTTGTATTTGAAGGATCGAATGATGCCTGAAATATGGGGTTCCTCCTATGATTGCTAATTTATCTCCTTGAAGATGTCGATATGCTTAAGTCGTTGGCTTAAACTCCGAAACCAATATTTTCCAGCTGTCCCAATATTTCCTGAATGAATAACATTACTCTGCCACCATCCTCATTAGGGGTTGTGTCCTGCATACATAAATTAATTGCAGGAACCAACAGCTTATAACCATGTCGGATTCTTTAAAGAAGAGACAACGAATTTAACCTGTAAGTAATTTTGGAGACTATATATACCCTTCTCTCTTCTAGTGCCACTCATTTTATAGCCACCAAAAGGTATACCAGCATCAAAATTGTCAAAGCGATTAACCCAAACTATTCCTACATGTAAGGCACGAGTAAGAGTGTTCGCGGTTTCTATACTCTTTGTAAACACTCCTGCTGCCAAGCCATAATGACTAGCATTTGCCCTCTTACTCTGCATATACCCTGAATATATTAGAACCCGAGACCTTACTTAAGCTCCAAGAACAACATCCTAAATATTGCTCTGCAAATACCTACTATATTCACGAGCATAGTCCTTAACATGGTTTTCTGTGTCTGCAATATGCATGCAGGCATAGTCTATCCAGTCTACACTAGGGGGATTCCTGACCTTAATGTAGTTGTAAAGCCATGATATGACAGATAGGGCTGCCAATCCAAACCCTCCAATAGACAAGAACCCTGCAACTGCTACAAACAACACTGTTTCCATGGGTATCAATATGGGACTAATGAATATGAGAACAAGAGTGAGAAAAACCAACCCTACAACCGTTCCAGTGAATGTGAAACCCGTTATCACTCCGTTTAAATATTTGAATTTCATAATTGATTGTACAGGGCCAAATATTTCATCAGTAGCTATGGCCATGTTATCCCCCGAAATGTTATTCCCATACCTGAACTTCTGAGAAAATTGTAGGCATAATATAGAAGCCCTTGGTACCAATTTTCAAACGGATGTCCAGAGGAGAGCCTCATGGAGATGGCGCACTTGTTATTGTCTTTGTAGGTTAGGAAATATTATCATATTTTCTCTTCACTCCAGACATGGTGCCAGAACCTCTAGAGTTGCAGACTGTAACAAACATACTATCTTCTTCATTGATGAACATCCGCTCGTTAAGTTCCCCTCTGTCATATATTGCATCTTCATAATCCTTTTCTAGGATTTCAATGCTTGATGCAACTGAGCTCTCTTCCATAAGACCATAAAAATAGGAGAAGGCATCTGTGTCAATATCCTTTAACTCTTCTACTTGGCATTCTGAAGCTAGACGTGGGCTTTTCTTCAAAATGTCAACAATTAAGTTATTGGTGATTTTAATTGTTTCTAGCAAATCAACTTCTGAGGTATGAAAGATATTGCATAATGATGATATAAGATCAACCCCCTGTTACAATTTTTGCACCACTCTCTTTCCCAGCCTTAATATAACGCAGAATTTTGTTAAATTGCTCCTGGTCAATCTGAGGACCTTGCTCAACACCTTTTCTAAAGGGATCACCAACAACATGACTAAGGCACCCTACTTTTGAATTTTCTACAAATTCATCAAAACACACAAATTGTAAACTTTTCTTCCACATGAGTGCCATCATGATTGCTTTTCTATCTGATCTCGGTATTCAAATTGAAACATGAATGGTCACTTTGACATTTGGATGTTGCTAGAAACTAAAATTTTGTTGGAGCAGATCTGATGATAACATATGGATTTGTCTGGGGATGGCATGCTCCCTGTGAGCTACCAAGAACAAGTCGACCTGTGCCTTTCCAATGAAACCATCTCTGATAACTACACCCTGTCCTGCCATTCAGTGCTTTGAAAATAAGAAATACCAGTGCCTTGTTTCCATTGGGCTGGAGTCTTCATCACAAATCTCTGCTACTTTAAAAAGCTTGAAAACGAACTACTGACTAAATCTTTAAACTATTATGCAAATTCAAATAATCATTTCACAACAATCTAATCACACTGTACAAACTTAAAGAAATGCTTGAAGCATCAAGCTTATTTATTTACAGCTCCCATTCTAATCATCTATTTTCTTTTGATTAGCTAAAATCATGCTTCCAATGAAGCCATACAAATATTTGACTAACTGGTAAAACTTCTGATTTGGAGATGATGAATACAGGAGCCCATGGAATATCAAAATTCATTTCAAAAGAAGGAAAAATCCAACCTCCCGTTGACAAAAACAATCTGACATTTGAGTTGCTCAAAGACTCCATATAATCAACAAATGGATCAATGAAGCTATAAATAAATACCTCTTTCTACTGTTTAAGTTGAAGATCAAAATATCTCTATATATCCTCTTCCTCATAATGGCTGCCACTTTCAGTTACCTGCAAATCTAAACATGGCTGCACATTGATTTTTTTGCTAATCATAGGTTGTTTGATATTTTCTGCAAATCCAGTATGAAACATAATGAATGCAAGCCTACTGGATTGCAAATATGGCTGCTCAATGTCTTCTACAGATTCAGGATAGTTGATTTCCACACAATGTTGTTCCTCATCAAAATTTGATTCATAGTTGTCATACATCCGTTGGCTGCTCCTCAAATCAACAAAAGGTGATGTAGGGATCTTCTCTTTTTCATCTAAATACTCATCATAGATTGGCATATCTTCAGAGTGAATCAGTTGATGCTGATCCCAATCTAGAACTTCAATGTCTTCATCATAAAATGGGGCATTCTGATCGATTTCTAAAGAAAAAGATTTCTGTTCTATGATGCTATCATCAACTTTAATATCAGAATTTTGAAAAATTTCTTGTTGTAAAACACAATTAGAGGAAGATAATAAATCTTCTTCCTTCTTCATAGCATAACCACCGACTTCATCTTTACTACTGGAACAATATGCTACTAAACCTTGGATATATAATGCATATCCCCTACAACAATGCTCAAAAAGACACTCAGCTGGGTAAATCCTCTTACAATATGAATAAAAGGCATCATGAAAATATTTCAAAGAGGAAATACTGGAAGCAGGAAGAGTTCTGTACCATTGTCTCGCACAAACATCTAATAAATACATAAACATTTTCATCAATACATCTTCATGATGTATACTTAGCTGATCCATGCATTGATGAAATTTAATTACATGATGTGCCAGATTGTCCTCTTCCTTTTCTCTGAATCGGGGAATAAAATCTCCCCATTCATCCATGGTAGGTACTGTATTTGGAAAGCCAGGAACAATTGAGAAATTGAGCAGAGAAAATCTTTGTGCCAACATAGTTTCAAAACGCTTTGCAATCTTGTAAAATCACATCTGGATTCTTCAAACATGGAGTTGCTCGGTGAATAAATCTGTAGTCAAACTAGTGTCCTGCTCCTGTCTACCATCAAGAGCTAGATCTAATCATTGTCATTCTTTCCTGGGGAAGATATCCTTTCATTTCTCCGTCCTCGGTAATGGCGCCAGAAGATGTTATCCCTAAAGTTGAACCTAGACTATAGGGGTTCAAGCTTAAATAAATCTTTTTCAAAAATATAATTCAATGAAATCAAGAGAAAAACTGGGTTGGTATGTAATTAAAGATATAGGAAAATCACATAATCATTAAAGATTTGTACAACATAAAACAGAATACAAAATTTCATATCAAAGTAACTACAAGCATGAGTTTATGAAATGAGACTGAATCTGTCATTAAAAGTTTAAAAGATAACTATATTTCACCATAAGAATCATGTAATGGGATTCAATTGACCATATACAGGATAAATTACAAAAAATACAATTCATAAAATACACAACTCATAATCATAATCATATCAAATAAGAACCTGTATTGAAGATGCAAAGTATTTCATGTCATACAGAATATCATCAAAACTGGATTTCCATAACTCCAATTGCCACCCCTTTCCGTATTATAGATTATAGTATTTATAAAAGCTCAATACCAAGAATAAGCTCTTTCTATTTTCTAGAAGAAATCTGCACAAACTGTCAAAATATCTAATTGATGGAGTTTGTTGAAGTCAGATCTCACTGAATTATCTTTGACTGATGAATCCCCTTCCACTTGTGCATTGAATCTTCTTCTGGCTGCAACTTTATGCTTGAAAATATGGAAATAATAAATCCATTTGATAACTCAACTGCCAACTATTGATTCCAGGTGTCCTGGAAATTTGGAAGTGATCCTTTTACCAAATCTTCAAATGCCACATGATGTACTAGATTGGAATTAAAGATATATTGCAACAAAATATGGAACCGCCTCCCGATTGACCACTATAAATTGAAGTTGCTAGCTTGATCCTTGCCACTTGTATTTGAATGATCGAATGATGCTTAAAATATGGGGTTGCTCCTATGATTGCTAATTTATCTCCTTGAAGACGTCAATATGCTTAAGCCATTGGCTTAAACTCTGGAACCAATATTTTCTAGTTGTCCCAATATTTCTTGAATGAATAACATTACTCTGCCACCAATCTCATCAGGGGTTGTGTCCCACATACATCAATTAATTACAGGAACCAATAGCTTACAACCATGCTAGATTCTTCAAAGGAGAGACAATGGCTTTAACCTGTAAGTAATTTTGGAGACTATATATACCCTTCTCTCTTCCAGTGCCACTCATTTTATAGCCACCAAAAGGTATACCAGCATCAAAAATGTCAAAGCAATTAACCCAAACTGTTCCTACATGTAAGGCATGAGTAAGAGTGTTCGTGGTTTCTATACTCTTTGTAAACACTCCTGCTGCCAAGCCATAACGACTAGCATTCGCCCACTTACACTACATATACCCTGAATTTATTAGAACCTGACACCTTACTTAAGCTCCAGGAACAACATCCTAAATCGCGCTCTGCAAATACCCACTATATTCATGAGCATAGTCCTTAGCATGGTTTGCTGTGTTTGCAATACGCATGCGGGCATAGTGTTACAGAGAGAAATTCCTATGGCTTGGGGTAGCACAACAGACAGATTGACTCCATAAATCAATCCTTTCCAATATGCAATAAAAATTAAAGATCTAATACTAAAGGATCAGACCTCGTACCTTATTCTGGACGGTTGAAGTAGATCCCCATTGCTTTCCAACCTCAGCTTGAATTGATTAATCACGTCCTCAACAACAAGTAAACAATACAAGAATACTATATAGATTGGTGTTAGATCTATTCTAGCATATATAATCAACAATGTATAAGCATATGAAATCATCCCATGGATAAAATATTCATTCAAACATACATTATTGGACAGGAAAAGATATTTCTATTAATATAAAATCAGATATTACAATGAATACAACCTCTGTCGGCACGTCTGTGAATCATAGAAACTGAATACCCCACTAGGGCCTCCACCACCTCAATCCTCCATCTCTCGATAGCAAGCTCACAAGCAAAAGGAAAGCTTGGGAAGAACACAAAAGTGCTCCAAGGGACAAAGGGATACAGACTCAAGCATAAGTTCTAGCAACAATGGACTATAGTTTCTTTGCTCTCAATTCTCTCTTATGCCTTCAATGTACCAAAGAGTTCCTTATATAGATTTTCAAAGGGGTAATGAAAGGTCGAATCCGAGTGATCTCAAGGCATATGGAAGGCCAGGAGTCAAGTGAGTCAGATCCATGTCAAGGAAAAATCCAAAAAGGATTTGGATTTTGTACACATCCCGATGTACACGGTTTTAGGGGTCAAAACCGCGTATATACGCGATTAGGGGTTTAAAAGTCGCGTATATGTATTTTCACATGTTTTTAGGGATGGTCAAGGACACATCAAAGGAAAAAAATGGTCCAAGGGGTCTAAGGAGTCTGCAGAGGGACAGGGGAAAGGCCATACAAGTGTGATTCACCTGGAGTGGTAAAATCAGCTATAACAGATGTCCCCTAATGTGTGAGGTTAGAGGGGTCATACGATGGCTGAAATACATTATAAGTCCATCCCAGAAGTGGAGTGATGAAGGATACCAAATGGAATACCAGCCACCCAATCAACATAGTGCAATGATACAACTCTACACATACATAGCAGTCCCGGATACATGAGAGTAAAATGGCCATGAATAGGCATGATACAAGATATCACATAAGTGGTCATCGCCACGTACAATATACATATATTAGAATCTCCATGATGAATATATATAAAGGACCATGATCTCCATAATGGCTGAAGATATATAATGGATCAAGATCTCCATGATGGCTGAAGATGTCTGACATATACTGGAATCAAGTCACGAGAGCTGAAATCTCATGAACACTGGCACGATCAAGGAGCTGGCATATAAGAGATGCCACCAATCTGGAAGATCTTCTATACAAACTGCTATGAGTACATGTCCTACTATGTGAATAGAGGTGTCGAGGTCAAACATAGTAGTCCATTGTCTGATTACTGGTCATTGATGTATACCGTTAACAGATGTGAGATCACCCACCGATAATGAAAATGGGAATCAAGGTACTAGAGTGCAAACTAATAAGTGTGAATAAATGTGTTGAGGTCTAATACTTGAGAGGATCCATTGATAAAGGGACATTGATGTATTCCCAAAGACTATCGATGGCGAGAGAACTTGCCACTGATGACTGCAAGTCTTCAAGCACTCAAAATGAATCTAGATTCCAATCCCAGAATAAATGATCTGAAGTAGATGGGATGAAATCCACTGGAAGGAGGGCATTAAGGAATCCCCCATCATCCAACATGAGGTACTCAGCAAAGCTGTATAATGTGGAAGGACTCGATCATAAGGTGCACAAACCAGTAACTGTACCGGCAATGGCCGACATGCAAAGTCAAGATAACTAAGGAATGGCCGACTCAGGTTTCAACTTCCTTCGAACAAGAGCATAATAGCGTATGGCGATTGAATAAAGGTAGCATAGACTCAATATACAAACTGGGACATCTCTGTGACACAGGAGGCGTCGACAGAGGCTCCATGGGGACTGGAACCTTAACCAGTCGATGGAGATAAACTTAGATAAACGAGTATAGCTCGTAAATTCAAACTATAAACCCAACCAATGGATGTGATATACAGTGCTTTGTTCGAAGGCGACATGACTCGATAGCTGCCAAAGATAACATCTTTCCTTATTTGGCTTTTTGGTTTTTTGATTCTTTTGGACTTTTTCAAATATTTAAAAGGCTTGGAAAAGAATAAAATCACTTTATAGTTACAGACTAGGAGGAGACGAGTGTCATAGGGGCAAACAAACTAGTTCCAAGCAGTGGAACATACCTATGCTCAATGCAAGGATACATGTGTAGGATATCGACACTCGAGGGAAAATCCCCTCTCGGTAAAAAGAGAATTAAGCTGTAAAGGATATACAAAATGGCTCTACATGGCTAGACATGAGAAAAGCTCGGGCTATATGTCTGAAACGCAATGTTAGGGAAGCCGGCATAAATCTCAATAAGGAAGACAAAGATCATGAAAATGCAATTATAACTTGACATATGGGAGTCCTGAGGGAAATAGGCCAGCAAAAGATCAAGAGGAGTATGAGGCTCTTGCGAAATGTCATGGAAATACTATACAATGGACTCCCACACCCTAAAGGACAAAACATTAGCATGGGAACCAAATGCAAATAAGGCGCTAACTAGGGTACCCATGTAAGGTCAAGCTCTACCACTCATATCATGCCACTTCTAAAACAACAAGAAGGTTCCGTGACATAATAGAGTGGGTTCGTACCTAAGGCTATGATGAAATGGTCATAAGGTCATGCAAAATGCAAACAGTGATGAAACCTAACCTATATGCCAGTTTAGACATGATACCTAAGATCGGTACAAACGGGTCAATCCAACGGCTAAAACAACACTCAAAAAGGTCTCCTACATCAAGAATTAGGTCAAAAATGGTCCAAAATGATTAGAAATAGTCCAAACTATAGGAAAGGGGGTAAAAATTTTCAAAAATTTGAAAAATTTCTATAAATAATAAAAAATTCAAAACATTATAAAACATTTGAAATTTTTACCCAATTGAGCTTAGATTTTCAACAGCGAATTCTAGGAGATCCAGCTGGCGGAATCCACTACCATTTCTTCCAGGTACTTACCCATGCTCTTCTCTTCCATTTCAATGCAATTTTTATCAAATTCCATGGTCATTTGAGGTTTCTAGGCCAATCTAAAAAGTGCATTGTGGACCATGCAGAAATCAAGGGTTTTTCTGTGTATAGGGCTGGCTATATGTGGAAAATGCCCCCAAACGCGTGTACATACGTGACTATTTGGCAAACAGTAGCGTATGCGGCCACACATGAGATTTTTTAAGTAATCTAATGGGCAAACTTGCAATTTTTTGTGTAGGATGGTCCTAGAATGGAGAGAACGTGAACATGGTGATGTAGAGGAGGCAGTAAGGGCTGATCTAATGGCTCAACAAGTGCTATGTACATTTGGACTCTACAAGTTTTGGTGTCTTGGTGGCTTGAGGGCCAAACCAAGACTATTGCAGATGCTAGTGGATTACTGGGATCCAGACTTTAAGTCCTTCTAGATAGATGGGATGTCCCTCACCATAGAGGTGGAGGACATATACTTTATTACTGGACTTTCCCAATGGGGGGAAGTAGTGAACCTTCATTCTCATGGTGGGCCTAGAGGTGGCTTGACTATCGATGAGTACATTGCGGTTTATTGCTATCTAGACACAGAGAAGGTGGGGAGTCAAATCCCAACCAACTCTATACATGTGTTGGGCCTAAAGGCCATCTTACTGACATTGGGTAGGATATCAGGCTTGGCTTCACTCCACCAAGCCTCGTGGCCTCTAATTTTCTATGCAATGGAGTGCATGAGACCCATGGTATATGACTGGAGCACTACACTACTAAGCAACATGGAACATTAGCTCAGTGAGTGTAAGATGGGAAAATTATGGAACTTTGGGTTCAGTAGCATACTGAGCACATTTTTCTTCAAGCATGTTCCAAGATTGTTGAGCCCCAGAGTCGACGTTCCTCTTCACGGGGTTCGAGATCTGGACCAATGGCATTGGGCGGATGCGATGCGCAGACTGGAGGGAGGTAGGGTGGTCAACCCCTATCTAGCTAATTTATTTTTGTGGTGGTGATGACAGATAGTTGCCATTGATGACTACCCCTATGCAGGGATATATTTCCAGGGGGATCCGGACATGCTGCTACCACCAGGATCGGCATATGGTGACATAGGTAACGAATCTCGACCCTCTCTTTAAATTTTTGAGTTATTTTAATTTTTTTGTGTTTTCTGATTATATGGAATCAAAAGACAAGTATTTTTTTGGGTGACAATTCATAGTGACATCTACCATTTGCATGCAGATGTGGGACCACATCGGCCTGAAGGCTTCCCTCCTCACAGATGGAGGGGAAGAGGAGATGATATCATGGGTTTGGATGTGGAGTGGACGCTCCAGAGCATTCATACCAACTTTGTTAGGCTGACACACAGAGTTCCCATGGCTCAAGTTGAGGACTTGCCTGAGGCTATGTAGCGCCAGGTGGTGGGTGTACCACGAGCATGGGTGTGATTATTCCGATGGCTATCTAGAGCTGTAGTGACCTTCCATGATCACAACCCCCTTCCTCCTCCACAGGCTTAGAGACCTAGGAGTGACACATTTTGTATTACCGTGTATTATATTTTGGTGGCTCGAGAGCCCCATTTTTGTATCATGACACTATGTATTACCACATTTTGGATGTTATATACTTTTTTTTATGGTGATCGGTTTATTTATTTACATGTGTAAAAATTTGTGTTTGTGATGAATTTATTGTGTATGAAACAAATGTCAATCTAACACGTAGTTAGCATATGAGTCAGCAACTTGATTATTAATTCTTGGAATATGTATATATGTTATATTGTCAAATTATCGTTCTAATAATCTCACACGTAAGAATCTTCTTAATAACGTCGGATCTCTAACATGGTAGAAACTATTAAGCTATGACACTACTAACTTCGAATCAAGGCATACCTCAAGAGAGAGAACGACATGTGAAATGGCATCCCGTAGAAGCTCAATAATGGCACTATATTTAGCAACATTGTTTGAAGATGGCCGTACACACATGCCTCCTAAAGATAGTACCTGACCCATAGGAGTATAAATCACCCAAGCAGCAGAGGTTGAGTGTTTAGTGTGATGGCTCGCACCATCCATGAATCCTACGTAGGTGGAAGATTCCATTGACATCTGCTAAAAGAAACAGAAACTAATCACAAACTTGATCACGATAAGAAAAAGACCTAACTATGCAAAACTGTACAATAATATACAATAACCAACCTTGGCTAAAAATCATGCATAGAAATTCTTGAGATAGAGCCCATTTCTAGGCTCTGCCAAGGCCGTTCCTTCATAATCCACTAACTCATAAGTGCCCTTCTCTAACCATCGTTTGACGATGTAAGGACCATGCCACATGGGGTTAAACTTTCCTACCCCCAAGGGTTCCTTCGGTTGATCCCACAAAAGGACCAAGTCTCCCTCACTAAACCTCCTTGGATGGACATAATTATTGTACTGGACCTTTACGTGACGTTTATTTACTTCTAGAGCCACCAGGGCATCTCGACGCTTCTCGTCAAGTTGCTCAATATGGACCAAACGCTCCTCCAATGGTGAAGTGTCTGGTAAGAGTTCTACGGCTAGCTTCAAAGAAGGAATCTCGCATTCAACCAGCAATATCGACTCCACTCCATGTACAAGTTGATATGGAGAAAAATCTGTGGTAGCCTTAATAGCAGTTCTATATGCCCACAAAGCAGGATATAACATAATGTGCCAATTATTCTTGCTCTGTGCGATGGTTCATTAGAGAATGGATTTGAGTGATTTATTCACTACTTCTACCTATCCATTTTATTGAGGGTAGTAAGAGGAGGAATGCTCTTGTTTGTACCCTAGCTTGGATGCCAACTCTTCCATCATATGATTCTAAAAGTGCGAGCCATGGTCAGTGACAAGCTCTTTCAGAATCCTAAACCAAGTAATAATCTGGTTAAATATGAAGTGCATGGTTGTCTCACCATCGGATTTAACTGTAGGCATAGCCTCAGCCCATTTCGTGAAGTAATCAACAGCCACTATGATATGATGATGCCCCTCAGCTGAAGCTGGGTTGCAATCCATAAAATAAAGCCCCCACTTAGTGAAGGGATCGACGGTGATGATGGGATGTAACGGGGTAGGTTTAGAGCGCATGTTACGTGCAAACACCTAGAAAGGGTGGCACCTCTTGACCGCATCAACACAATATTTAAAGATCGATGGCCAGAAATAACCGCTTCTTAAGATTTTTTGGGCTGTAGAAAGACCAGATAAATGACCACCACACGCCCCTCTGTGGCAATCATTTAGCACTACCTCATCCTCTTCATGAGTTAAACAACATCATAAAATGGAATCTACCCCATGGCAGTATAAAGTGTTATCCACTATGAGGTAATTCTTAGACACGTGATGTAATCGTCGTCGTTCATCCCATGAGAGGTGAGTGGGGACCTTCAATGTTTGTAAATATATAATAATATCCCCATACCATGGGTCTAAAGTTGAGATTAAGAAGATGTGTTCATCGACAAATGTATCTTCACAAACCAACTCCTCAGCCTCACTTGGGAAATCCGATATAAGCTCTGCAAAAATTAACGATTTCTTCGACTTTGTCGAAAAAAACTCGAGATCGAATTCCTACAGGATGACAATCCATTTATTATATTTTTCCCCAATCATCCTTCGAGTGAGGATGAATTGAAATGGATTGACATGGGATACAACCAAGGTCTGGCAAAGGAGAATATAATGTCTCAACCGTTGAACCGCATGTACGGTAGCTAAAGCAAGCTTCTCAACATGAGAATAACGAATCTTTGCATAAATAAGGTTCCAGCTCAGATAGTATATGACCTGCTCTTGGAGTTCCTCATCCTCTTGAACCAAAACCATCCCAATCGTCTCCATGGACGTGGCCACATAAAGTAGAAAATCATGGCTATAGTCTGGGGGACTAATCACCGGGGCCAATGCTAGGGCTTGCTTGAGTGCATCAAAGGACTCATGGGCCTACTCATCCAACAAAAGGTGGTGTCCTTCTTCAAAAGACGCATGAAGCCTCTAGTCAAATTGGAAAAATTGACAACAAATATACGTAAGAAGTTTTCCATGCCTTGCAAACATTGAAGATGACGAATATTTTTCGGGGGAGACAACTAAAGTGTTGCCTCAAAATTCAAAGGGTTGACGCTTACACCCTCTTTAGAAACGATGAATCCCAACAAGCGACTAGACTTCACACAAAAGATGCACTTGTGAGGATTTAACCTAACCAAATAATGGCGGCATCTTTCGAATACCAATCTCAAATGATAGGAATGACACATTCTCATACAAGAATGAGCAACAAGGTCATCCAAAAATACTTTGATTATCGACCTGAGATCGTGGAAGATCAAGGTCATTGCTCGCTGAAAAGTAGCTCCGGCGTTGTTAAGGCCAAAAGGCATTTTTCGATATGCAAAAGTTCCCCAAGGACAAATAAATGTGGTCTTATGTTGGTCCTTAGGATTAATTTGTATCTGATTATATTTGGAAAATCCGTCCATAAAGGAAAAAACCTTGCTACCCACACACTCATCCAAAATTTGATTAATAAATGGTGTGCAAAAATTGTCCTTAGGACAGGCACGATTCAAATCACAGAAATTAGTACATATGTGGATCGCTCCCAGCTTCTTGTCAATCAGAATGGGGTTTGAAACCCACTCCATCAAGGGAACAAGATAGATAAAACTGACTTTCAACAGTTTCTGTATCTCTTCCTTAATCGCGGGTGCTTTCCTAGGATTCACTGCATGCAAGCGTTTTCGAACAGGCTTAACATTGGGATAAGTCTTAATCTCATGTTTGATAATGCGAGGGTTGATACCTGACATTTCATCATAAGACCAAGCAAATATATCATGAAATTCTTTAAATAGCTTGCTATATTCTAGAATCTTAGCATGGGAACATTCTTCCCCAATATAGATGTTAACACATCTATTTAGCAGGGGGATGAAAAGACCATGATGAAGGGGAAATAATAGTTGCTTGTCGAATCTTGGTTAAAAGTTATATTATAAGAGTATGATGATTGAAAAAAATGATCAAGTTATCAAAAGATCCTACGATGCGAGGTGGAAAGGAGAAAATTGACGGCTTATATTATCTCCGCTCTTCAAAAGATGCGAGCGGGTTAAGCGTAGGCGGGTGGTTAAAGTAATATATGGATCAACGATCATTGATCCATCTGGATGAGATCCATGGCTCATATAAGTTCAGCTTTATGAACATGTGCGATGGTTAAAACAATGGAGCCCAGCGGAATTGAATACGTGCCACCCAATCTGACGGCTGGCAAATAAAGGTCGATCACATCAATGGTCATAAATGATTCTAGAACATAAAATTACGCAAGAGATAATATGGGGAAGCCCATCGGAATTGGATGCGTGCCATATAATCTAACGGTGGAGAAATAAAGTTGATCACATCGACGGTTGGGGATACCTCCGGAGCGAAGACTTGCATGGTGGTTACGACCAAGATTCCCGGGGGAATGAGGTATGTGGCACTTAATCCAAAGGTTGGAAATTAAAGGTGAATTAGATCAATGGTTTCAAATGGGTCCGGAGTGTGGAAGCGCACCATGGATAAAGGTAGAGGGTGGTTGGGGAATATAAACTGCTCTCCACGTGGCAAATTGTGGCATACTCCGGAGGCTAAAGTGCTTTCGTGCAAATTGCCGAAGGAACGCTCCAGAGTGGGGTGTTATAAAAGGAAGTTGACTTGTCCCATGGGTGTTTTGTTGGCTCCGGACGGATGAAAGAGACATGCGGATTCATCAACCTTCGACTATCATTTTCAAAAACACCGCTGCAGTTAACAGGTAAGGCTTGAAACACCCATAATTCGTCAGTTTAATTGCCATTTATCACTGAATTATGGGCCAGGAGAAAGAATTGCAAGAGTCTGGGCGTGTTATTGATGACAGAGAGGATTATTTGGTCAACAGAGACATGGGCGTATGTGACCCCTTCCGATCTACAGGAAGCATGTCCATCAGTAAAGAAAGATTGTGGTATTACAATTCACAAGGAAATGAAATATTGAATGTATGTAAATATTTTCTGTATTACTTCGCCCTCGAACAAACACTCCATTTCCCAGAATTTGCAGAATGGTGTACTGTTAACTACTCCCCTTCTCAGAGAATTATAGTGAGTCAGTCCACATCCCGAATACTTTGTAAAGTCAATGCCACAGTCATCCGTGAAAACCTCAATTTGCCTGAAAATTACCCTGATAACCGTGAGTCAGTGAATGAGTTGGTCCTTGCTGAATTTTACAAGAAGTGTGAAATTGAAATCCGTTGCCAATTCCTGTCTAGTATTCTGAAAGAAGGTCCATCTTTAGATGGTATTTCCTTTCCTTACCCTATGCATATTTTTAAAAATGAAGTCCAATTGGTAGTGTCTCTGGTCTGTCAAATATTGGGTCTTGATGATGATTGTCACGTGGGCGAAGTCATCCTTGGTTTTTTATTGAAAATAAGTTCCTTAGGCTCTGAATCTCAGTCAATTCCTGTGTTTAGTCTAGATGAGTACCTGGCTGAAGCAATCCATCTTCAGTTGAGTGAGTTTCCAAAGGTTCGGTTCTTTAGATTTCAGACCTACTTGTTCAACATGCTGTTATGTTCCAATGTCATTGAGCTGCAGTTTTTGAATACTATATGTTCTTCTGATTTTCCCAAGCAAATCAACATGTTCGAATTTTCCAATTCAATTATGTCGGAAGTGTATAAAATGTTGTTTGATGAAGAATTGCCCTGTGTTTTGGACGAGATGAAATGTTTGATGTAGCCTTCACCTGAAGACCAAATTGGAGATTGGTTCCTGCATAAAGACTCCACTGTATTAAGGGTATATGGATTTACCAGGCAGCCTTATAAGTTACCTGATTTCCTCACCCCGAGGATTTTTTCTTTAGAATTCATGAGACAAAGGTTGCAGTCTGAAGAAGAACATTTTGGAGCTTTTAAAAAGTCTTCAAATATTAAATTCCCCCTCAAGGTCGACTCTTTCATTTTAAAAAGTAAAGGTGCTTTAGTGTTCATAGAGAAATTGCTGGAGAATATGGATTTCCAAAAGGAGCCGAAGATAAATTATGATCCCCACCATGTAATCTCCTTGAGGAAGCAGACCAACAAGAACAAACGGTTTGATCACCAGTTTATTGAAGGTCTGGCTGAAACAACCAATTTGTTGCAGTTTACTGAGATTTCAAGGTTTGATGAAAATGCACATACTGTACCCATCACAGCATCCCAAACAACAGAGGGTACTAGTATTATGATTAAGAGAAGTCTATCCGAATTCGAAAGTATGGAAATTGACGAAGATGGATCACATAAAAAGGAAAAGTTGTTTCAAGGTGGTGAAATTTTAAATGAAGAAATTTCTGATGGTTTCAAAAAGGTTGCTCTAGTTCCAATGAAGGCTGTGCAAGTAAATCAGTTCTCTTTTAAAAGTGTGGATGGTTTAGAATTAAGCCCGGTCTTTAAGTCAAAGGAGGAACTCAAAGCTAGTTATATGGAGAAAAGAAAACAGTCTCTGGAAGAGATGAGAAATTTGCTTCCGCGAGTAAGAAATTTATACAGTCCAAAAACATCTCTGATTTCTGCCAGAGATGCTGAAAGAAATATGTTCAAGTTAGACATGGTAAACGAAAAAAAGATGTCAGAGATGGAGATCCAGTTGGATAAGATCAGTATACCGGACAAGATACAACTTCACAAACAAACTAGTGATATCATTTATTCAGACTTGTTACAAGCTATGGTAAAGATAAATAAATTACAAATTTTGACAGATAAGTTAGAGATTCAATTGAAACATGAAAGAGTCGAAAATAAGGTGAATGCTATCCAGATTAAGAAACTACAAAAAAATATTGTCAGTACAGATAACACCCAGGCAGTCAGAAGAATGCTGGAGGAAAAGGACAATGCGCTACAAGTTTTAAAGAAAAAATTGAAGATCCCAGGTACTGAGCATGTTCAGTCTTCTGAATTATTGGCTCTCCAAGAAGAGAAATATAAGGTCCATCAAGAGATGATGGAATATAAAGGGAGAGCTGTTGAGTTGCAGGAAGAAAAAGACAGGTGGGAGGCCAAACGGAATGAACTGTTATCTCAAAATTCCTTGATGAAAAAGGATCAAAATGATGAGAAGGAGATTATGGAGGAGTTAATGAGTCAGACTCCCACCGGCGAAGACCTGTCCATTGTGAATATCGAGAAGCCATTGGATGATTTTTCTGCGGATGATTTGTTAGTGCGTATGTCCCAGGTTAGTTTAAAAGATGAAGAAATCAAAGAGATGAAGACAGAGAATGAAAAGATCAAGTCTAAATTGGCCAAAATAAATAAAGTAAAAACAAAATATTACAAGACAGAAACCAATTGCAAAAGAAGTTCAATGAATTGAAGGAGAAAAACATAGGTAAAGGTCCCCTGCAAGGAGTAAAACACATTATTTGGGACACCCTATCTATAGAAATTACCAAATTCTGGCATTATCTGAATTTCATTGATGATCAGAATATTTTGATCAATTTGGCCCACCAAAGATTAAAGTTAGTGAATGAACATACGGAAAGAAATCCCCTCACCTCAGCTTAGAATGCGTCGAACTTTTTAAATTCACTGACATATCAGAAATTACATGATATGGGGATAAAAGACAGGATATCCATAGTGTTGTGGGCTAAGAAATTTATTCACAAACATCATTTAATGAAGACGGTCCAGGATCGAGCTGATGAAATGTCTGCATAGGTTAATAACTTCAAGTAGGTTTTCAAGGAGCTATTCGAGGATGGTCTGCCTTCCTTTTGGGATGCAGAAGGGTGGCTGTTTTCTCAAGAGCATTATCACAACTTGCTAGTTCAGAGTCGCGTGGACCATTCCAAGTTTGATGACTTGGAAAAAGGCCTAACTAGGAAAACTATTGTGGATAAATTGACAGAAGATTTTGAGATTTTACAAAAGTTCCTGATTGTCAGAAAAGGATTGCCTAAGGTGTCATATGAAGCTTACATGGAGCTTGAAGTATCGATTAGAGAGATGATGGAATGTGATACCCCGAGTGCAGAGCAGTGGAAAGCCATGGAAAGGTTTGGAAAAATGAAATACATACTTCATTCGTAGAGACAGGCGTTGTACACCGAGGAGCTGACTGGGCGAAGACATGGAGCTGACTAGGTGAAGACCTATTATCAAGTTGATTTTTACTTTATGATCTATTAGGATTGGAGCTGTAATTTATTCCTAGAAGTTAGGGGTTTAGTTACAAGACTCTAAATTAAGCCGATCATTCAGTTATGAATCTTCTTGGAAGATCTATTATTTTATGTATATATTGGCATCTTTTTTTAGGATATGGGGTTGGAACCCATTGTATTGTGCAATGATTTTGGAGAACATATATTTTGAATAACAAAGTGAATGCATGAGGGTTTTTATCTGAGATTCTTGTGTCATTGATATCACAGTCTGTGCTTCTTTCTTTTTGTGATTGCATTTTCCCAGTGTAACACTTCATTTTGTTTCTTCTTCATATCTGGAATACAGCGTTGGGTGATTAGAATTCATATGTTTATGCTCTAGTCATCATTTCAGATATTTTATACATTTTTCTGCTAAAGTTGATATAGAATTCATCTTTGATGCTCTTTATTAATGGGTTGTTTCCTCGTCTCTTCTGTTTCACCTGGATTAAATTGAACGACTGTGATGAAGTGATTATCTTGCCTTTGATGAATCTCATGTATATGTCTTTGTGATATATTTATATCTATGTGGCTCCATGCCCAATGGTTATGTGATTGTTTCAGCCATACATACAAATATTTAAATGTTGTTTTATATCTGGTCCTGTTAAATCTGTATTGATAGATCCCTCTTTGGAAGAAAACACCAGTTTCTTTCTAAAGTGGTTTTGTTGTTACCTTGGAGTTTACCTTTTACAACCTGGGTACATTTTGAGTGCTAACAAACTGGCGCCGTTGCCGGGGATGAAAGTGCATATCTGCCCTGGGAGAACGACAAAGCTTGAAGAAAGATTTCCGAGGGCAAACAAGAATTTTATCAGTAGAAGAGGTTGTATATTTGCCCTGGCGACTCCATTGTGAAGCTTGTTCAAAACTTAAGGAGTCATTCTGGCTTCGAGAAGACACACGCGAGGTAACTCTGATACCGAAGTCTTAAAAAGTTTTGAAGACCCAGAAACGCTATTTAAAAGAAAAAATAAAGAAAAGATGGATTTTCCTTTGTTTGGTGCATCATCATCTCGAGATTCTCATTTTGATCCAAAATGGGAAGTTAACGTGGGAAAAAATATGTTGAAAACCAAATCTGAGTCTGACCTTAAGGATACTGAGTTTAATCCCCGTAGATTAGAATCTTACTTGTTAGACTCCCTTTGGAGAGATTTGCAACAAACCACAAAGGTTGAAACATTTACCTCTCAGAATACTCAAACCTCTTCAATCCCTGCGAATCCACCTAGACCAATGGCATCCAGATTTGCTCCCTTGCGTTTTCCTGCTGTGTTACATGACCTCCCTCAGAACTATTCCCAAAGAATTTCTTTGTTTGATGGAGAAGGGGACATAACCGCGAAACAACATGTTGCCAAGTTTGAAGATTTTATTGACTTAGAAGAAGTGGATTATCTTGATGTTAAAATGCGGTTATTTTCCCAAAGTTTGCTAGGAGAGGCAAAGAAGTGGTTTAAAGATTTGCCAAACGGGTCTATAGTAAATTTTTCAGGCCTTCCAAAATGCTTTCCTGGACAGGTGGGTTGATAAACATAATCCTATGTAGCTTTTATCTCAGTATAACAGTCTCAAAAAAGGGGGTTTCGAATCTGTTCATGAATTTTCAAGCAGGTTCATGAGGGCTTACAACTCTATTCTGGAAGATATAAAACCTTCTCCTGCAGCTGCTAAACTACATTATACTGGGGCCTTTGATAATGATTTTGCATTCTCATTACGGGAAAGGAAATCGGCAACTATTGCTGCCATGTTTACTAATGCCCTAGAAGTGGAAGCTAACATGATGGCGAGTGGAAAGATGAAGCATAGGGATTTGGATAGGAGGAGAAAAGAAGAGAATTTGCCTTCTACTTCATCCTCTTCTGCTGATGTTAAATTTGAAATGATGTTGAAAACCATGGAAAAGTTGATGGATAGATTAACTATGGATACTAGGCCTTTCAACAGAGAGCAAGGGGATCCCCAAATTATGAATCCAAATTTCAGAAGACCCAATCCCTCTGCCCCTCCCCAAATCCGGCAGAGAGACATGAGAAATCCAAGAAATCAGGAAGAATAGCCAATTCGGCAACCTTTTCCTGAAAACAATGTTGCTGATGAAGAAGACCCAGCTGAAAATGAAATTCACCTTTTTGGAGAGTAGGATTCAGAGATATATCTCACCGAAGAGGAGCATAACATGTTTGAACAGGAAGGTGGGAATGAATATTTTGAAATGGAGAACGAGCTATATCAAAGAGGATATTTACACGCTATGGATGATGTGCAGAGGAAAATCAGATTGAGGAACAGGGATGTCCTCATAAATAAAGGGAAGGCGAACCCAAATCAGCCTTCCTTTAGTTCTTTAAATGTAGAAAGGGGAAAATAACTACAAAAAAATCTTTTGTAAATAAAGAGGTTGAAAATGATGTACAAAGGGATAAAATAATAAAGAAGGCAACTCCGTTTGATGTGGAAAAGATTAGTGCTGGTTTTAATTTACAAAATGAGCTTTCAAAGCTAAAAATCTCTGTTCTGTTTAATGAATTGTTGAGAAACACTGAATACAGGGATACTATCAAAAAAATGGTCAAAAATCAAGAGGAATGGCAGTCCGACATTTTAGAACTGAATGATGATAATCCCGCTATTTCATTTGGATCAAAAGTTGAAAATATGGAAGGTGAAGAAGTTCATCCTTTCTATTTAAGTCTAAATGTGCATGATAAAGTGGCCCATAATGCTATGCTGGATTTAGGGGCATCGCATAATATAATGCCCAAGGGAGTGGTAGAAAGTTTGGGATTGGAAGTCACAATACCTTATAAAGATCTGTACTCTTTTGATTCTAAAAGAGTAAAATGCCTTGGATTAATTAAAGACATGGTGGTAACTCTAAACAAATTGCCTTCTAAAACTATAGTTATGGATGTGGTAGTGGCAGATATCCCACCAAAGTTCGGGGTACTGTTGTCAAGATCCCGGACTTCCAAATTGAAAGGCAGTTTACAGATGGATATGTCATATGCCACGATTCCTGTTCGAGATGGGGACAAAATATTATATAGTGAAAAGAGAACTCCATATGTAGTAAGCAGTCAAGATAAACTTGAGATTCATCACATTTATGCTGTTGATACCGATTTGAGGTCCTCCATTTTCTTTAATGATGTTGTTCCACATGATGTAGAAGAGGCTTTACAGAAGAAGTTTGAAGAGAATAAGGAAAAGGAAGTGATAGAACATGATGCTTTGGAAGCGAAGCAAAAAAGAGAAGGCCAGTGGATTATGTACTTTGATGGGTCTGCTGCAAAGATAGGTGTTGGAGCCGGTGTGTACATACTTTTTCCTATTCAGGATTTCAAAGCCTTGTCATACAAATTGACAATTGAATGTACAAATAATGTGGCAGAATATGAAGCTCTATTATTGGGATTGCATGCTTTAAAATATTTGGGAGCTCAAAAAATAAGAATCTTAGGAGATTCTGAGCTGGTGATAAACCAAATAAATGAAAGCTATCAAACCAGGCATCCTCGGATGCGGGCTTATAGAAATGAAGTATGGGATATGCTTGGTAACTTCTTCACGGAGCATACAATTCAGGTGATTCCTAGGCATGAAAATTTGGTCGCTGATTCTTTAGTTGTGGCCGCTAGAAAATTTGAGACCCCTGTTGCTGGTCAGAGGGAATACCAGGTGGAAATTGTGAATATACCGTCTATTCCTGATAACTCTAAATATTGGCAAGTGTTCGAAGATGATATGCAAATCAGGAGATTCCTAGAACTCTCAGAAGAATTTGTGAATACCCTTATTGACACAGAGAATGATAATGACGAGAGTATTCAGGATGATGAAAGACTTGAGGAGGAAAGGAATAGCACTAGAGAATTGAAAGGGACCTTAGGAGGTAAGGATATCATCCAGTTGAAAAACAATTTCATACCAAGAGGACTAATCCCTTTAGAAAAGCTTTTTTATCAAAATGATGTGGCTAAAAATCCAAAAGTGAAGTTTGTTGATGATGCTATCAAAGACAATAATATTGGTACCAAAGAAAGTCCTAAGATTGTGAAGTTGTCCAAGAAATTACCTGAAAAAGAAAAAGAAGAGTATGTAAAATTAATCAAAAAGTATACAGATGTCTTTGCATGGAGCTATGAGGATCTCAAAGAGTATGATACCTCTATCATACAACATACCATTCCTATAAAGCCTAGGGAGAGACCTTTTAAATAGAAGCTCAGAAGAATAAACCCCAAGCTGCTGCCCATTATTGAGAAAGAGATCAAGAAACTGTTTGACGCCAAAATCATTGTAACATTGAGATTTTCAAGATGGGTTGCAAACTTGGTTCCTGTCAGGAAAAAGAACGGAGAGATAAGATTGTGCATAGATTTCCATAATTTGAATAAAATTTCCATGAAAGATAACTATCCTCTACCCAAGATGGATCAAATACTGCAGCAAGTGGTGGGAGCTGAAAGAATTTCAATGCTGGATGGTTTTTCTGGGTATAATCAGATCAAGGTGTTACCTGAAGATTTGGAGAAAACCGCTTTTACTACACCTTGGGGCACCTTTATGTATGCAAATATGCCTTTCAGGTTGATGAATGCAGGGGCCACTTTCCAACGAGCTATGGATATTGCTTTTGCAGGGTAAATTGGGAAGTTTGTAGTGATCTACATGGATGATATCACAGTCTACTCCAAGTTTGACAGGGAGCATCTGGGTCATCTAGAAAAAGTGTTGATGAAATGTAGAAAGTTTGGTATATCGTTGAATCCAAAGAAATATAACTTTGCATTAGAAGAGGGAAAATTGCTGGGCCATATAATATCCAAAGATGGCATAAAGATTGATCCTGAGAGGGTGAATGCCATTTTGAAAGTAGGTGAACCACGGAGCAAAAAGGAGATACAATCTTTCTTGGGGCAGGTGAATTTTCTGAGAAGGTTTGTGCTAATTTTTGCTGAGATTCTAATGCACATCACCAATATGTTGAAAAAGGGGAATGAAATAAAATGGAATACTGAAGCTCGACAGTCCTTTTGGGAAATCAAGAAGGCAATTTCAGAGGCTCCTGTATTAGTAAGTCCATATTTTACTAAAGATTTCTCAATATTCTCATATGCTTTAGAATATACTATAGCAGCGGTTTTATTGCAGAAAAAATGATGAGAATCTGGAGCAACCCATAGCATTTTTCAGCATAATGTTGAGGGATGGTGAATTGAAATATGACATCATGGGAAAAAAAGCATATGCTTTAATTAAAGCATTGAAGGACTTCAGAATATACATTTTACATTCACATATAATCGCCCATGTTCCATCTGCTACAGTAAAGGGAATCCTGACTCAACCAGATCCAGAAGGCAGGAGAGCAAAATGGATTGCCACATTATTGGAGTATGATATCGAAATTAAGCCTACCAAATTGATTGAAGGACAAGGATTATCTAAAATGATGGCTAATTCCAATTATGAAGCTTTGCAGATTAATTTCATTTCTCATCAAGCTAATCAGTTGGATACAGAGGTGGAAGTAATGGTTGATTTTGTGGCTTCCTCGTGGTATTCTGATATTGTATATGTTCTTCGAAATTTGCAAGTGCCTGAAGGATTGAGTAAGTCGAGAGCCAGATATGTAAAGTTGAAAGCTGCTAAATTTTGTATTATAAATCGGTATTTGTATTGGAAGGACCCTAGAGGAGTGTTGTTGAATTGTGTTTTGGAAGATGAAGCTCAGCAAATTACCAAAGAATTTCATCAGGGAGACTATGGAGGACATCATTCATGGAAAGTGACTGCTAATAAAATTCTGAGAGCAGGCTATTATTGGCCTACATTATTTTCAGATGTGCATAAAGAGACCAGTAAGTGCCATCGATGCCAAATTTTTGACGAAAAGAGAAAGGTACTTCCTCTCCCTTTAAACTCGATAACAGTAGAAGCTCCTTTTCAGCAGTGGGGTTTAGATTTTATTGGTGAAATAAACCCCAATTCCTTAGGTCAGCACAGGCGGATTTTGACAGCCACAGACTATTTTACTAAATGGATAGAAGCAATTCCTACCAGGAGAGCCACTGAAGATGTGATCATGGATTTTCTTGAAGAAAACATATTAGCTCAATTCGGGTGCCCAAAAAGGATAGTAACAGATAATGCAGCCGCTTTCAAATCCAGGAAAATGATTAATTTTTGTCATAAGTATCACATAACTCTCGATCATTCAACTGCCTATTATCCTCAAGGAAATGGGTTAGTTGAATCTTCAAATAAGAGCCTAGTAAGGATCATCAAAAACCTATTGGAGGATAATAAGAGGTCCTGGCACACCAAAATAAAATATGCTCTATGGGCTGACAGGATTAGCACTAAAAGGGCAATCGGCATGTCTCCATTCCAGCTGGTGTATGGGGCTGAAGTGGTTTTTCCAATGTCATTAGGGGTTCTAGTTATGAGATATTTCCAAGATCAGCAGGAAGAACCAAATCACATACAGCGAAGGATAAATCAGATCATCAAACTAGAAGAACAGAGAAATAAAGCTTATGACAAAGTGTAGTCACATCAAGAGAAAATGAAAAATACTTTTGACAGAAGAATCAAGGAAGAACAGTTTCAAATTGGTGACATGGTTTTGAAGTGGGATGCTCCTAATGAAGACAAGCATGGAAAATTTGATCCTTTGTGGGTAGGACCTTATATTGTTGCTGGATACAAAGGGCAAAATGCATTTCTGCTAGAATATACAAATGGGGTTCTTCTGGAGAGCAACCCTGTAAATGGAAGGTATCTGAAGCATTACCTATCCTAAGGAGAAGGTAAAATTTGTATCATAGCCTATAAATACTTATTTTTCTTTACAAGTCAGCATGAATGGTAAGCTGAGTGTATTTGAAGCTCGCAGTGAAAGCCCTAAGATTCAGAAAGCATACCATTCCTTTTCTAAAAATATATAAACATGATATATCTATGAAAAGCAAAAAGATGAGTTTTGTAGAAGTTATTATGAAAAATCAAAAGAAGGCACCTGGTCTACAAGTTCTTTGATACCTCACAGGGAGGATATCATCCCCATATGGAGCCATTTGTTAACACATCTATTTAGCAGGGGGATGAAAAGACCATGATGAATGGGAAATAATAGTTGCTTGTCAAATCTTGGTTAAAAGTTATATTATAAGAGTATGATGATCAGAAAAAATGATCAAGTTATCAAAAGATCCTATGACGCGAGGCGGAAAGGAGAAAATTGACGGCTTATATTATCTCCGCTCTTCAAAAGATGCGAGCGGGTTAAGCGTAGGCGAGTGGTTAAAGTAATATATGGATCAAAGGTCATTGATCCATCTGGATGAGATCCACAGCTCATATAGCTTTATGAACATGTGCGATGGTTAAAACAACGGAGCCCAGCATAATTGGATACGTGCCACCCAATCTGACGGCTGGAAAATAAAGGTTGATCACATCAATGGTCATAAACGATTCCAGAACATAAACTTACGTGAGAGATAAGATCGGGAATCCCAGCAGAATTGGATACGCGCCATATAATCTAACGGTGGAGAAATAAAGTTGATCACATCGACGGTTGGGGATACCTCCGGAGCAAAGACTTGCATGGTGGTTACGACCAAGACGCCCGGCGGAATGAGGTATGTGGCACTTAATCCAAAGGTTGGAAATTAAAGGTGAATTAGATCAATAGTTTCAAATGGGTCCGGAGTGTGGAAGCGCACGGCGGATAAAGGTAGAGGGTTGTCATGGAATATAAACCGCTGTCCACGTGGCAAATTGTGGCATACTCCAGAGGCTAAAGTGGTTTCGTGCAAACTGCCGAAGGAACGCTCTGGAGTGGGGTGTTATAAAAGGAAGTTGACTTGTCCCATGGGTGTTTTGTTGGCTCCGGACGGGTGAAAGAGACATGCAGATTCGTCAACCTTTGACTATCATTTTCAAACACACCGCTGCAGTTAACAGGTAAGGCTTGAAACACCCATAATTCGTCAGTTTAATTGCCATTTATTACTGAATTATGGACCAGGAGAAAGAATTGCAAGGGTCTGGGCGTGTTATTGACGACAGAGAGGATTATTTGGTCGACAGAGATAGGGGTGTATGTGACCCCTTCCTATCTATAGGAAGCGTGTCTGTCAGTAAAGAAATATTGTGGTATTACAATTCATAAGGAAATGATATATTGAATGTATGTAAATATTTTCTGTATTACTTCGCCCTCGAACAAACCCTCCATTTCCCAGAATTTACAGAATGGTGTGCTGTTAACTACTCCCCTTCTCAGAGAATTATCATGAGTCAGTCCATGTCCCGAATACTTTGTAAATTCAATGCCACAGTCATCCGTGAAAACCTCAATTTGCCTGAAAATTACCTTGATAACCGTGAGTCAGTGAATGAGTTGGTCCTTGCTGAATTTTACAAGAAGTGTGAAACTAAAATCCGTTTCCAATTCCTGTCTAGTATTCTGATAGAAGGTCAATCTTTAGATGGTATTTCCTTGCCTTACCCTGTGCATATTTTTAAAAATGAAGTCCAATTGGTAGTGTCTCTGGTCTGTCAAATATTGGGTCTTGATGATGATTGTCGCGTGGGCGAAGTCATCCTTGGTTTTTTATTGAAAATAAGTTCCTTAGGCTTTGAATCTCAGTCAATTCCTGTATTTAGTCTAGATGAGTACTTGGCTGAAGCAATCCATTTTCAGTTGAGTGAGTTTCCAAAGGTTTGGTTCTTTATATTTCAGACCTACTTGTTCAACATGCTGTTATGTTTCAATGTCACTGAGCTGCAGTTTTTGAATACTATCTATTCTTTTGATTTGCCCAAGCAAATCAACATGTTCTAATTTTCCAATTCGATTATGTCGGAAGTGTATAAAATGTTGTTTGATGAAGAATTGCCCCATGTTTTGGACGAGATGAAATGTTTGATGCAGCCTTCACCCGAAGACCGAATTGGAGATTGGTTCCTACATAAAGACTCCACTGTGTTAAGGGTATATGGATTTACTGGGTAGCCTTAGAAGTTACCTGCTTTCCTCACCCCGAGTATTTTTGCTTTAGAATTCATGAGACAAAGGTTGCAGTCTGAAGAAGAACATTTTGGAGCTTTTAAAAAGTCTTCAAATATTAAATTCCCCCTCAAGGTCGGCTCTTTTATTTTCAAAAGTAAAGGTACTTTAGTGTTCATAGAGAAATTGCTGGAGAATATGGATTTCCAAACGGAGCTGAAGATAAATTATGATCCCCACCATGTAATCTCCTTGAGGAAGCAGGCCAACAAGAACAAATTGTTTGATCACCAGTTTAATGAAGGTTTGGCTGAAACAACCAATTTGTTGCAGTTTACCGAGATTTCAAGGTTTGATGAAAATGCACATACTGTACCCGTCACAGCATCCCAAACAACAGAGGGTACTAGTATTATGATTAAGAGAAGTCTATCTGAAATCGAAATTATGGAAATTGACGAAGATGGATCACATAAAAAGGCAAAGTTGTTTCAAGGTGGTGAAATTTTAAAAATGAAGAAATTTCTGATGGTTTCAAAAAGGTTGCTCTAGTTCCAATGAAGGCTGTGCAAGTAAATCAGTTCACTTTTAAAAGTGTGGATGGTTCAGAATTAAGCACGGTCTTTAAGTCAAAGGAGGAACTCAAAGCCAGTTATATGGAGAAAAGAAAATAGTCTCTAGAAGAGACGAGAAATTTGCTTCCACGACTAAGAAATTTATACAGTCCAAAAACATCTCTAATTTCTGCCAGAGATGCTGAAAGAAATACATTCAAGTTAGCCATGGTAAATAACAAAAAGATGTTAGAGATGGATATCTGGTTGGATAAGATCAGTATACCAGATAAGATACAACTTCACAAACAAACTAGTGCTATCATTTATTCAGACTTGTTACAAGCTATGGTAAAGATAAATAAATTACAAATTTTGACAGATAAGTTAGAGATTCAATTGAAACATGAAAGAGTAAAAAATAAGGCGAATGCCATCCAGATTAAGAAACTACAAACAAATATTGTCAGTATAGATAACACCCAGGTAGTCAGAATAATGTTGGAGGAAAAGGACAATGTGCTCCAAGTTTTAAAGAAAAAATTGAAGATCCCAGGTACTGAGCATGTTCAGTCTTTTGAATTATTGGCTCTCCAAGAAGAGAAATATAAGGTCCATCAAGAGATGATGGAATATAAAGGGAGAGCTGTTGAGTTGCAGGAAGAAAAAGATAGGTGGGAGGCTGAACGGAATGAACTGTTATCTCAAATTTCCTTGATGAAAAAGGATCAAAATGATGAGAAGGAGATTATGGAGGAGTTAATGAGTCAGACTCCCACAAGCGAAGACTTGTCCATTGTGGATATCGAGAAGCCATTGGATGATTTTTCTGCGGATGATTTGTTAGTGCCTATGTCCCAGGTTAGTTTAAAAGATGAAGAAATCAAAGAGCTGAAGACAGAGAATGAAAAGATCAAGTCTGAATTGGCCAAAATAAATGAAAGTAAAAACAAAATATTACAAGATAGAAACCAATTGCAAAAGAAGTTCAATGAATTGAAGGAGAAAAACATAGGTAAAGGTCCCCTGCAAAGAGCAAAACACATTATTTGGGACACCCTATCTATAGAAATTACCAAATTTCGGCATTATCTGAATTTCATTGATGATTAGAATATTTTGATCAATTTGGCCCACCAAAGATTAAAGTTAGTGAAAGAACATATGGAAAGAAAGCCCCTCACCACAACTCAGAATGTGTTGAACTTTTTAAATTCACTGACATATCAGAAATTACATGATATGGGGATAAAAGACAGGATATCCATAGTGTTGTGGGCTAAGAAATTTATCCACAAACATCATTTAATGAAGACGGTCCAGGATCGAGCTGATAAAATGCCTGCACAGGTTAATAACTTCAAGCAGGTTTTCAAGGAGCTATTCGAGGATGGTCTGCCTTCCTTTTGGGACACAGAAGGGCGGCTGTTTTCTCAAGAGAATTATCACAACTTGCTAGTTCAGAGTCGCATGGACCATTCCAAGTTTGATGACTTGGAAAAAGGCCTAACTAGGAAAACTATTGTGGATAAATTGACAGAAGATTTTGAGATTCTACAAAAGTTCCTGATTGTCAGAAAAGGATTGCCTAAGGTGTCATATGAAGCTTACATGGAGCTTGAAGTATCGATTAGAGAGATGATGGAATGTGACACCCTGAGTGCAGAGCAGTGGAAAGCCGTGGAAAGGTTTGGAAAAATGAAATACATACTTCATTCGTAGAGACAGGCGTTGTACATCGAGGAGCTGACTGGGCGAAGACATGGACCTGACTGGGCGAAGACCTATTATCAAGTTGATTTTTACTTTATGATCTGTTAGGATTGGAGTTGTAATTTATTCCTAGAAGTTAGGGGTTTAGTTACAAGACTCTAAATTAAGCCGATCATTCAGTTATGAATCTTCTTGGAAGATCTATTATTTTATGTATATATTGGCATCTTTTTTAGGAGATGGGGGTTGGAACCCATTGTATTGTGCAATGATTTTGGAGAACATATATTTTGAATAACAGAGTGAATGCATGAGGGTTTTTATCTGATATTCCTATGTCGTTGATATCACAGTCTTTGCTTCTTTCTTTTTGTGATTGTATTTTCCCAGTGTAACACTTCATTTTGTTTCTTCTTCGTATCTGGAATATAGCATTGGGTGATTAGAATTAATATGTTTATGCTCTAGTCATCATTTCAGATATTTTATACATTTTTTCTGCTAAAGTTGATATAGAATTCATCTTTGATGCTCTGTATTAATGGGCTGTTTCCTCGTCTCTTCTGTTTCACCTGGTTTAAATTGAACGACTGTGATGAAGTGATTATCTTTCCTTTGATGAATCTCGTGTATATGTATTTGTGATATCTTTATATGTATGTGACTCCATGCCCAATGGTTATGTGATTGTTTCAGCCATACATACAAATCTTTAAATGTTGTTTTATATCTGGTCCTGTTAAATCTGTATTGAGAGATCCCTCTCTGGAAGAAAACACCAGTTTATTTCTAAAGTGGTTTTGTTGTTACCTTGGAGTTTACCTTTTACAACCTGGGTACATTCTGAGTGCTAACAATAGACATTCTCTATCCTGCCAGGATTGCAAGAGATATTGATAGGAATCGTTGAAGATATGTTTACCATGTTTCCATCAGCCATCGGACCAGGAGAGCTTATTGGAACTATAGGACTACCAACTCTCTCACTAAGAACTGCCCTAAAGTCCTCACATTCCAAGCGATCAAGCTCAGGAAGAAAATGAGATCTATGATGGAGTTCCTCCCATGGTGGCTCAACTCCTGACATGGCCTCAATAATTGCTTCATTTGAAGAGAAAACACTATCAAGGTAGTTGTGTGTGTGAGAGGACTCCACTGCCCATGCCGACAGCACATAAAGGTCCTCCTCCTCTATCCACGAAGAGGAAGGACTGGGCTCTGCAACACACTCAATATTAGCTTGATAAGCTACCATAGTCGCAGGCAATGGCATGTTTGTCACGATGGGCTCACTCGGAGTGCTCAGTGTAGGAAGAATCCAAGGATATTCCATATGACTTGTGCGAAAAGACACCGATCTCATAGATGTCAAAGCCTCACCAGAAATAGACCCTATCATAAGGATAGGTGTAGGGAAACTAAATCTTCCCATGAGGGATGGATACATGCCCATGCCCATACTCCTAGTTACCGGCTGAGAGTGCTCTACAATCGGGATCGAAGCTCCCGAGGATGCAGTAACTAACAGATTATTGAATGACATTTGATCAATCGTGACTATCTTCCCGTTAAATGGAAAGCATACAACGCGAAATAGGGAAGAAGCAACGACTTGCATACTGTACATCCAATTCCTACCCAGCAAGAGATTGTAGTCAAGGGGCGCATCAACCACCTCGACTTCTATCGCAATGGTCTTCCCTTCCAAACGGACCTTAAGGGAAGGGAGAATCCCGTGCGGCCTAAACGATCTCCCATCGAAGGAAGTTAACATGGTTGTAGACTTAGACAACTCAGGGGAACCTAAACCCTTCCAACATGATAAAGACATCACATAAGTAGTAGCGCCTTCGTCAATCACAGTGCGCTTGATGGTCATGTCAAGCATTTTACGTGAATCAAAAGAGACACATAGTAAGGCAAGCGAGGTTGAAGTCCTGTGGTTTTAAATTTAATCACGGAGGAAGAATTATCATCATTCACACCAAGGGCAGAAATCAAATCCTTCCTTTGCGAAGGACAACTCTAAAGCACTTCCAATGCAGACATTGCACAAGGAGTGTGGCCCAACTCCTCGAAAACTAAATAGTTTTGGGTAGCTCGGGAATTAGGATTGTGCCCCGAATGCTTAAGGACTCCCTTAGGAATGTGAGGTGCAACTTTAGGTTTATCCATAGGTTTCTCAATATGCAAAGGAGACCCTAGTGGATTAGGTTCCTTTCCTGGGCTGGGTTGTGATGAACCATAGTCTTTCGCACGGGTCACAACTTTCACAGCACGTACCATGTTAAGGCAACCATGACCACTACCCTCCGGTGGATCTTGATCACCACCAGACTGATCATGGGTCCTCGATTTCATATTTTTATTGTGAGGTAAAGGGTTAGTCAGCACAGCTAGGCCTTGTGCCAAGAATCTCGAGGCTTCATCGATACAAGGGCACAAGTAAGTGAGGTGATCGTCCTTACACAACTTGCAAAGGAACTTAACCTTATGTTTAGGTTGCTTGTCCCCCCCAGCATCACGAGCATTCTTGCCATTATTATTAGCATTTTTGTTCCTATTCCCACCCTTATGATTATTCTTACCCTTCTTTTTATTCCGTCCGGGCTACTGGTTACCCTTCTGGTCCGACGATTGCATTGAAAGCACACTCGTCGTTTGGGTAGGTTGAGACGAAGCCATGGCTTATCTCGAAGCAGATTGGTTGAGTGACAATTGACTAACTTGTTTTGCAACCGAATCCATAGGTTTAGCACTCACACAACCCACAATGCCATCGACATGTGGTCTAGGTTTAACTTTGGGGTCAAAACTAGAACGTGGAGCATTGGGAATGATCTCATATAACAAACCGGACTGAGCATAGATCAAATCCAGTTCCTGTGCCCTAAAAATGGATTATTCCTCATTTTTCACTCTCGATGTAGAAACATCCTTCTCTATATATGGCAATAACGACTTAAGGAACCATTCGAGGAGGAATTTCAGTGGTATAAAGGCTTTAATTAACCTCTTTCATCTACGCCACTCTTGGATATGGTCCAAGATATGTGTGGCTTTATCCTGCTGAAATGTCGACAAGAGTTCAATACCAACGTCATAACGCACTGGTAGCTGGAAGTGGTTAATAAAAGCCATCGCTAGGTCATCGAACAAAGCAAATGCTCCCCTAGGTAGCTCTATATACCATTTCGTGACAGGCCCTGTAAGGGTGCGTTGAAATAGTCTCAAACAGATTGAGTCCTGATGTAAGGAATTCAAAGAGCACCATAGGTGAAAGGTAGTAACATGTTCGCTCATATCCTCTCTTAGTTTTCCCTCGAATTTAGGTATGTCCAAGGGAATCTTAGTAGGGACAGCTGGCCAAGTCGGGTCATGAGCTACAGGATCCTTCGTCAATCTTGACAAGTCAGGAAGATTCAGCGTGGCGAGGAAAGGGAGCCTAGGATGATGAGGTCGATGGACCACATCCTGATAGGTCTGATTCACATAAGTCTAATTACAACCATGGCCTTGGCCATAGTGCCCTCCTCCCGTTTGACCCGTATAGGGTGGCATGGAAGCACTGTAGTGTGGTGTACCTTGACTATTCGGAGCTACAAAGACGTAATTTGGAGATTAAGTGGGTTGTTGATACCCACACCCATAAGGTGAAGAATCCTATCCATACTACATCCCATAATAAGGTCCACAAGTCATCGCATGCGATGTCCCATGAGACACTCCCTAAGAAGGAATATACGCTCTGGAAGTATGAATATACATACCAAAAGTAGGGATATACTCTCCGAAAGTAGTAACATGGCCTCTAGAAGTATTACCATAACCTCCCGAAGCAATGGGTGGTATGTAAACCTAAGACACAATCAGTCTAGTAACCGCAGTACGGACCTGACTTGTAGCAATGTTTCGGCCCGAAGGACCATGTGAATGAGGTGGAGGGTGAACATTCGAAGAACTAGGGATAGAGGACAGAGGGACTTGAGTAATTATGTACGTGTTATTCCCTATAGTCTCTCATCTCGGATTTGGTATCCTAATAGGATCACTAACCCTAGACCTAGGAGGAATATGTGATGTAGCTTCCACCGCCGGGATGGAAGGAATGAGAGTGCCCCCAGGTATAGTGCTAGGTTCAAACTCAGACTCGACATGAAATGCCAAATCATGTGTAGGAAAACCAGACATACCATAACTACCATAACTAGTGCTTGTGGGTTTGAAATGAGTCTCATCATCCTCTGACATTCCATACCAGCGATGCGTCAATGGGGAATCAACCCTAGAGTAAGTAGGTCTATCATGAAAAGTACCTATCTCAGAAATCACAGGACCTAACTCAGTCAAGTCGGGTGAAGGATCATAATTAGGAGTAAACTCCACATATTCCACATGAATGGGAGAAGGTGGTTCAGGAATACCTTCAACGTGGTCTCCCATGGTGTGTGAATCAATGTGCGAAGTAGTCCGCCTGGACTGTCTATTTCTCTCTCCCAAGGGAGGAGGAGACGTAGAAGATGAAAGTCCTACTAAATGATGAGAATGGCGAGGAGCCGCACCTGAATCCACAATGACTCAAAAAATTGAAAAGCCTCGCTATCTACGCAAACCCTAGGCAAGCTATCATGCACAGAGCAATCACCAATAAAATATAAAGCCAAATACAAGAAATCAAGGGTAGGATAAGTGAGCTCCCGAATGAAGCAGGTATGTCTCACCTAGGAGAGGTTTGAGACTCCCATACACAACAAGTGGAGGTATGTAACCAATTATTGTGGCCTTCAGCTTCAACGTATAAAGTGACTGTGCTGTCCGACCCCAACCTGGCTGGGACACCTGTAGAATAACCCATGCAAAGTACCGCCTCGATATCCTAGGTAAGGCCACTAAGGTCACCTCAATATAATCAATGCTCAGGTGGACAGGCGCAGGAGGGATTGACCGTATGGGCAGGGTAGCAAAGCCCGAAACTCTCGAAAGAGCCCCCAGATACAAATACAATCCTGGAAATATCTTCGGTGCTACTCAATTATGACTAGAGGTCATCCCAATCAACAGCCGCTCACACTACCTCGTGCTTAACTCCCTTTTGAGAGGAGGATCCTGAGAAGCACTGGTTATACCAAGGAATTTCACACACTCACTTGGACAGACACATACATGTTGTTTTTTAGTGGTCTTGGATAATTTACTCACAATTAACTATTCCAAGACCCTAAAATCTAATCTTGTTGGTGAACCCTATCAAATAAAATAGTGTAGTTCATTTTAATTAAGTGTTGATTTTAATTGGCTTTATTACTCAAAAGAGGGATATGGCCATGCAACTAATGGTGTTATGACACAACATGAAGTAAAATGCACACCTAACAATCAATGAAAATGCATTGTGTCCATGAAAATAGGGTATGCTACTACGTGAAATGCACAATTCTCTTCAAATTATAAATGCAAACTTTCCTATATGAAATCCTGACTAATACTCCAAAGCAAATATAGTGCAAGTACAATGCAAAATGCAATATGCAATGCATGATGATAAGAAAATATTTTTGGATTTTTTGAAATAAAAATGAGATATAAAAGCAAAAGAATGATTCTACAACCCTCAGACTTTGCAAGCACACTTAAGCAGCACTCAATAAAAGCACTAAGGTAAAAGAAATCTAATGCACTAATCCCAAAATAAAAAATCGAAAATGCAATGACAAGAACATTCTTAAAAAAGAAATTTACCCGAAAAAAATATCTCTGGTCAGAAACAGGGATGTATACAGACTCTGGCAGTATCAAAGGAGACTTAGCAATCATCAAAACTCACCCAGCAACCATACAACTTCCTCTAGAAGGAAGTACTACGGGCATATGCGACTATTCATAGTAAGCCCGCGTGTATACATGGAAATAGTGGAGAAACCCATGTGTATACGCAACTGTGAGTCAAAAACTCGCATACAGGAAGAAAGGTGCCTAAAAATAAAGGCAAACAGACAAGTTGAGACAAAATTCACACCAATCAGACACTACTGGGAAAACATGCCCCCAGAACCAACACAGAAACAAGATAAAAAGAGCAATTCAAAGTCATTGAATTCCGATAGAAAACCCCCAAAGGACAACTACTAGGAACTCCCCAGCGGAGTCACCAATTCTATTACAAAGAGAAATTCCTATGGATTGGGGTACCACAATAGACAGCTTGACTCCAGAAATCAATCCTTTTCAATATGCAATAGAAATTAAAGATATAATACTAAAGGATCGGACCTCATACCTTATTCTGGATGGTTGAAGTAGATCCCCATTGCTTTCCAACCTCATCTTGAATTGATTAATCACGTCCTCAACAAAAAGTAAACAATACAAGCATACTATATAGATTGGTGTTAGATCTATTCTAGCATATATAATCAACAATGTATAAGCATTTGAAATCATCCCATGGATAAAATATTCATTCAAACATACATTATTGGACAGGAAAAGATATTTCTATTAATATAAAATCAAATATTACAATGAATACAACCTCTATCGGCACGTCTACAAATTGGAGAAACTGAATCCCCCACTTGGGCCCTCACCACCTCAATCCTCCATCTCTCGATAGCAAGCTCACAAGAAAAAGGAAATCTTGGGAAGAACACAAAAGTGCTCCAAGGGACAAAGGGATGCAGACTCAAGCATAAGTTCCGGCAACAATGGACTATAGTTTCTTTGCTCTCAATTCTCTCTTATACCTTCAATGTACCAAAGAGTTCCTTATATAGCTTTTCAAAGGGGTAATGAAAGGTTGAATCCGAGCGATCTCAAGAAATATGGAAGGCCAGGAGTCAAGTGAGTCGGATCCATGTCAAGGAAAACACCAAAATGATTTGGATTTTGTACACATCTCAACGTACGCGGTTTTAGGGGTCAAAACCATGTATATACACGATTAGGGGTTTAAAAGTCGCGTATATGGATTTTCACATGTTTTTAGGGATGGTCAAGGAAACATCAAAGGACAAAAAATGGTCCAAGGGGTCTAAGGAGTCTGCAGAGGGACAGGGGAAAGGCCATACAAGTGTGATTCACTTGGAGTGGTAAAATCAGCTATAACACATAGTCTATCCGGTTTGCACCAGGGGGATGCCTGTCGTTAATGTAGTTGTAAAGCCATGATATGGAAGATAAGGATGCCAATCCAAACCCTCCAGCAGACAAGAACCCTGCAACTGCTACAAACAGCACTGTTGCCATGGGTATCAATATGGGACTAAAGAATATGAGAACAGGAGTGAGAAACACCAACCCTACAACCGTTCCAGTTAATGTGAAAACCGTTATCACTTCGTTTAAATATTTGAATTTCATAATTGATTGTACAAGGCCAAATATTTCATCAGTAGCTATGGCCATGTTATCCCCCAAAATGTTATTCCCATACCTGAACTTCTAAGAAAGTTGTAAGCATAATATAGAAGCCCTTGGTACCAATTTTCAAACAGATGTCCAGAGGAGAGCCTCATGGAGATGGCACACTTGTTATTGTCTTTGTAGGTTAGGAAATATTATCATATTTTCTCTTCACTCCAGACATGGTGCCATAACCTCTAGAGTTGCAGTCTGTAACAAACAGACTATCTTCTTCATTGATGAACATCTGCTCGTCAAGTTCCCCTCTGTCATATATTGCATCTTCATAATCCTTTTCTAGGATTTCAATGCTTGATGCAACTAAGCTCTCTTCCATAAGACCATCAAAATGGGAGAAGGCATCTGTGTCAATATCCTTTAACGCTTCTACTTGGCATTGTGAAGCTGGACGTGGGTTTTTCTTCAAAATGTCAACAATTAAGTTATTGGTGATTTTAATTGTTTCTAGCAAATCAACTTCTGAGGAATGAAAGATATTGCATAATGATGATATAAGATCAACCCCCTGTTACAAGTTTGCACCACTCTCTTTCCCAGCCTTAATATAATGCAGAATTTTGTTAAACTGCTCCTGGTCAATCTAAGGACCTTGCTCAACACCTTTTCTAAAGGGATCACCAACAACATGACTAAGGCACCATGCTTTTTCCTTTTCTACAAATTCATCAAAACACATAAATTGTAAACTTTTATTCCACATGAGTGCCATCGTGATTGCTTTTCTATCTGATCTCGGTATTAAAATTGAAACCTGAATGGTCACTTTGACATTTGGATGCTGCCAGAAACTGAAATTTTGTTGGAGCAGATCTAATGATAACAAGTCCTATCCAAGCCGAAAAAGAGATAACCTACCGTTGAAAGGACGACTCTTCAAATACTTTTACGAGTATGAAGGAGACAATTACTCGACAATATTTTCTTATTTTAGAAGCCTAAAAAGAGTTTAAAGAGGACTCCATGAGGTTTCTTTACACAATGTCAGTTTTTACGAGCTTGGAAAGATTCGAAAATGGACTCGAGGATCTTTTCATGTTTAAGGAGTCTGAAAAAAGATGTGAAAAGAAGACTCCATGATGTTTCTTTACACAATGTCAAATTTTACGAGCCTGGAAAGATTCAAAAATGGACTCAAACCTTTGATATTAGGTTTAAAGAGCGTGATCAAAGTGTTGTAATAAACACTCATAGACCTTTTCCGTTTTATGAAAGTGCGAAAAATCCATAAACAAACTTTCAAAGCTTTTTGCTAGAGTTCCCCTATCCTGCAATAGTCTCATAAACAAGTGTTAAATGCATTCAAAACTAGCATTAGGGATTACGACAGATAAATTTTGGCTAAAAAATGATTTTACATCAAAACTATAGTAAGTCAGACCCAAAAAATGCCTATATAAGTCAAGTAAATAGTAAAAAATCAAATCATTTCACTATTTACCTCTAGCAGAGAGCACTTGGAGCATTTTCTTAGCCAGATCTTCCACAGTGGATACCGACAGTTTCCACCATCTTTTTTTCAGCGTCGTCAGTTGTAGGTAACAGCTAAGACCCTTATCTTTCATTTCATAACATTTATTTTGATATTTGGTGGGGTTTTGGGCCCATATGGAAATCCCTAAAACTCAAAATGCGGGCATCGTGACTACCCCTTGTGGGATACGTGGTACCACTTGAGAACCGCGCCAATAATACAGTGGACAGGCGGTGCCACTGCCTGTCTCCAATGGTGCACAGGCGGTGCTGATCATGGATAATTTGAACTAATGGTATGGGAAATATAACTTCATTCTTTTGATTTTCAATTATTTAAGGATGATTCTAATGCATACCATTATTGTTTTTGGAAGGTCTAGGTTGCTCAAAACATGGTGATATGGAAAGAAAGAACTCATGACAATGAGGATGTTGCTGCTGAGATAAATGCATGTTGTATTGCCGCATTACGAGACCATGGGCTTCTGAAGTTATTCCGGACCCCAAGCATGGTGTCACATGAAAGATTACTGGAACACATACTGTAAATGTGGAATCTAGAGCAGCAGTACTTTGAGGTGGTTAGCCATATACTTACAATGGAGGTAGAGGATATCTACTTCCTAACTGGTCTCTCGAGATGGGGTGCCCCCATCTCACTGACAGGTTCCCGTGGTGGGGATATTACTACCAGAGAGCTTATAGATCGACATTGTGCACCAAGGACAGGTACATCGGGGAAGAAGATCCCCATCAAGGCAGTGATAGATAGGGCTCTACGGAATGTCCTTTTTACCATCCAGAGGGTGGCCAGGAGTCAGGGTGTGCACCAGGATTCCAGGGCACACATGATGTATGCTATAGAGGCCATGGCACCCACGGTGTTAAATTGGGTGGAAGCCATGCTTCCAATATTCAAGGATCAGCTGACTAAGTGTCAACAAGGAGAGTTGAAGCAGTTCGGATTTGGTTCCATCTTAGCCTGCTTCTTCTTCGAGCCGGTTCCACAGATGAGGCCACAAGTGACCTTCCAGATTCTGAGAGCATAGGACCCCCATATGCTGAGGTGGGTCCAGGTCAAGGCTTGCACAGGAGTGGGTAGGGGAAGGGTGAAGTTCAGTGATCTATTCTTTAGATGGCTCCAAGACCAGATCCTCATGGTTGAGGACTATGCTTATGCAGGAATGGAATTCACAGGAGATCCTAACCTACCACTCCCACCTGGCGGATAGTGGGGTGACATTGGTGAGAAGCAAGAAACTCTAAAATGGATGAAATGTTTTTATGTTTTTTTATGTTTTATATATTTTTTATGTTAAGTGGTGAGACTTGTATATTCTCATGCAGATGTTGGAGTAGCACGACTTGGAGGAGAATCTCCATTGGATAGGCGAGCAAGAGCTCGCTTTGTACCACAGGGTGATGATATCACTGGGGAACTAGAGGAGAACCTGGAGAGGTTGACCTTGGACATCCCAGATGCTAACATTGATGACCTCCTGATGAGATATCAGAGATCTACAGCGGGAGTACCGAGTCGATTCAGGAGGCTGCTAAGTAGGGTAGCTCGAGCAGTGATGTACTATCACGAGCACCACTAGTGTATGAGATATGTACTGAAAGCTAATAGCTTTAGGATTTTGTATGATGGTTTTGCCTAAAATCCTACGTGCTTCAGAGGAGGTCTCGGGACCTATTTTTTGTAAACTTTTTCGTATATATATATATATATATATATATATATATATAGACTTTTACACGGTGTTTATATGTTTCAAATGGAAAATGTGTTTTCTATGAGTTTTACGTGTCTCTAAATTTTTATTTACAATGGACCATGTTTGAATTACCATCATGAATGCGTAATATGCCAGTCTAAGATGTAGTTAGCCAATGAGTCAGCAACTACATTATGTTCCCTAGGGATATGCCTATAAGTCATAGCTTCGAATGATCTTTCTAACAAACGCACTCTCCAGAAGAGGCAGAGGAGTACTGGGTTCCTAATGGTGTAGACATGGTTCAAATGGTGAACCATGAGTTGTGAGTCCATCAAGACTACTAGATCAAGAACATCCTAGGAGGAAGCTTCAGTCAGAAGACCGATGACTGCTTCAGACTCAGTTATGTTATTAGTAGCAGGACCTATACAAACCGCTCCTGAACTGACCAAATATTCAGCTAGGGAATAGAGAACCCAAGCATTTGAGGTGAGATTCAAGGTGTGGTGGCAAGCACCATCAACAAAACCATAGAAAGCCATCCGCATGACCAAAACATGGTATAAACAGATGTGGACATGAAAATCAAAACCATCTTGAAAATACTAAAAGCACACTGAAATCCAATTAATATACATATATACAAGATACTATCCAAGCAAGACCTAGGCATAGTACCTTTTCAGGTACAACCCATTGCGAGGTTGCCCCAAAGGGATTCCATCATAATCAACGAGCTCGTAAGCTCTTTTCTCTAACACCTTAGAAATAATGAAAGGTCTGTACCACATGGACTCGAACTTACCCTTCCCTAATTTGTCGTATCTCTGGTCATAAGTCAATACTAGGTCACCCTCGTTAAAGACACGAGGCTGGATGGATTTATCATACTACACCTTGATGCGTTTCTTATGTGCCTAATTAGCTAAGGTAGCATCTCTGCGAGTCTCATCAAGGTTATTCAAGTATAAAAATCTTTCTTCCTCTGTGGAAGTGTCTGGGAGAAGTTTGAAGACAAGTTGTAAAGATGGAATTTGACATTGGATTGATAAGGTAGCTTCAAGTCCATAGACAAGCTGAAATGGCGTGAAACTAGTAGCTGTTTTCATAGAAGTTCGATAAGCCCAAAGAGTGGAGAAAAGAAAGTGGTGCCAGTTGGATTTATGATCTCCAACCATCCGATGAAGCATAGTTTTCAAAACTTTGTTAATGGCCTCTACTTGACCATTAGCTTGTGGATAATACGGCATAGAGTTTTCATGGTGAAACCCTATCTTGGCACTCATTTCCTCCATCATATGACTATGGAAATGGGATCCGTGATCAGTAATGATGGATTGTAGAACTCCAAATCTAGCTATGATATGATTGAACAAGAAGAGAGTGGTAGTCTTACCATCTTCTGCATATGTAGGCATGGCCTCAGCCCATTTAGTGAAATAATCAACCGCTACGATGATGTAACCATGCCCCTCGACTAAGGTAGGATTACAATACATGAATTCAATCCCCCATTTGGAGAATGGGCCAACAACAATGATAGGGTGGAGTGGAGCGGGATGGGTGCACTTTTTAGGATAGAAGTGTTGACAAGGTGGGCATTTCTTAACAGCCTCATGACAATCTTTGAAGATAAAAGGACAGAAATAGCCAGCGCAAATGATTTTATGGGCTATAGCCATCCCAGATAAATGACCGCCACATGCTCCAAAGTGGAAATCATTCAACACAAGTTCAGCCTCCTCATGAGTGAGGCATCGTCAGAGAATAGATTCAATCCCATGTCTATACAAAGTATCATTCAGAATGAGATAGTATTTCGTGTGGTGACGGATACGGAGGCAATCATCATGAGATAAATGAGGCTGAAAATGTTGTGTCCGGAGATATATAAGTGAATATCCATACCAAGGATTAGTAGTGCTTATTAGGAATAGGAATTCATCTGGAAATGAATCACTGGGCTCAGATTCTGTTGAAGCACAGGGAAGATCACACATGCTCTGCAAAGACCAAGGATTTCTTTGATGTAGCCTTGGAAAACTCCAGATATAACTCCTGAATAATCACAATCCAATGGGAGTACTTGCCCCTGAGAAATTGATGAGTCAGGATGTAGTACATCAGGTTCTGGTCGGCCAATACAGTGGTAGTATGGAGAAGAATGTAATGACGAAACTTTTGTATAGAAATGACCGTGGCTAATGCTAACTTTTCCACATGTGAATAATGGGTTTCAGAATCCAGGAGATTCTTACTGGTGTAATAAATCACGTGCTCCTGACCATACTCAACTGTATATCGGAAGGCCCCTTGTGTACGGTTATGCATTAGACAACACTAATACCAATTCGAGCTCCCATGTACCTTGAGTATATCGAGAGACCCCACTAGGATACCTTATCCATCTGAGAAAATCCCTTTAGCCATCTTGTTTGGAGCCATACACCAAAAGCAGCATTCAGGGAGATTACTACGCACGTACCCTCGAGGTATATCGCGAGTGGTGCCTTCTTGACAATCCTAGTGAGAGACCTGACTTTTGAACTTCTCCTATCATTTTAAGTGTGCTTGTTTTGACCTATAGCTTGTGTATGGAATTTCTTTTTGGTGTGTTTTCTAGATTTTCAGACCCTAAGTTAGTTAGGAACTGTACAAACTGGCTGAGTTAAGACAGTCCAGAAGAGTATGGGGCTTGCCAACTAATTTTATTCCTGGTTCAAGAGAAAATCCTATGGAAGTTATCGATCAAGGAGCTGCTACCACCTCCCAAGTGGGAGATAATGTGGTTGTGGAAAGTGGAGTACCATATTCTTCACATTCACCTCCCTTGGTCCAACAGCCTTCTCGGGGAGATTCCTCATTTCATTCTCCCATGCAAGGACGTGTTGATGATATTGCTCGCCTAGATTTTGGTCCCAATGCTCCATTTTGGGACACCCCTGTACGTCAGGCCATTGCCTCATTTGGCACCCGGTTAAACTCTTCTGAAGATGAAGAAGAGCGTAGGTAATACCGTGATGCCATTCTACATGCACAGGAGATTGATAAGAAAATTGATGACCTTTTAGGCCCAACAGTATTATGGTCCACATATGTTCCTAGGGGATATCGTTCACTTTCCGAATCTATGAGACCCATTGAATTGATTATAGATTTTCTAGTGACACCCCATAACCCAAGTCAGGATACCACCCCTACCACCTCTCATGTTATGTCTATGCCTAATCTTCCCAGGTCTTCTGCACCTGAGATTCAATCTTCAATTCCTATTTTGTCTACACCTTCTAGTGCCAGGGGGCAACCCCCGGCACGACCTACGTTATCTGACACCGGAATTGTTCCTAGTCAAGGACAGACCTGTAACATAGAACCATCTACATTTTATATCCCTCCCACCCATACTAATGTGGTTAATCCCCCATCCAATTCAGGTCAACCCTCCAGGGCTCAACCTGTAACCATTCAATCTTCTAGAGGTTATGGTTATCAAATACCCATAGGTAATATTAATCATCCACCCAATCCTACTAGAATTCCATACCCTAGTAACACTTTTACGCCATGGGGGCAACCCTGCTGGTCTTACATGCCAGTTATGGGGGGATACCTATACATACTACGGGATGTGCAGGAGGAACACCCTATGGAGGTCCTCCCCTTGGGGGGCCTAATGGTCCCGGAGGATCTGGAAACTTTCCTCCTTATGCTCCTGCTGGCCCTAGTGGTCCTGGGGGACCTGGTGGCTTTCTTCCTTCTGGCCCTCCTCCTACTAGTTTCAATGGCTCTGGAGCTTTACCTCCTCTTGTTGGCCCTGGAGGGTCTGGTGGTCTGCCTCCTGGTGGTCCTGGTGGTCCTGGTGGTCTCGGTGGTCCTGGTGGTCCCGGTGGCCCTGATGGTCCTCCTCCTAGAGGCCCTCGCGGTCCTAGGAGTCCTGATCCCGGAAATCAACCCCCTGTGGGCGGATCTTCTGATAGTTATTCATCGCAACAACCTATTTACCAATCCACTTATGGTCCTACTGGTAATTATACACCATATCAATATTACTAGCATGTGTATCCCAATTGACATTTACCTTTTCTAGCAACTTTGGGCTTACCTGACTTGTCCAACTTGATTAATGACCCCATTCAACACTATCCCTTGTGGCCACCCATTTCAGTAAAGTTACCATCGGACATCCCAAAATTTGATGGGAAGCAAGGAGACGATCTGAAGAACCATGTGATGACATTCCATTTGTGGTGTTCCTCAAACTACCTCATGGATGATTCCGTTCGGTTACGAATCTTTCAGTGAACTTTGACCGGTACGGCTGAGAAATGGTACATTGAACTCCCACAACTTTAATTTGTAGATTTTGGCTCATTGGTAACCATGTTTCTTATGCACTTTCAGCTCCCTATTCATTATAAAACGGGCACTGATCTTTTAACCTCTCTGTGACAGAACACCTCCACCCACATATCCGATCATATTCATGAGTGGAGAAGGTAGAGAAAGCTTATTAAGGCCCCTATTCCAAATTAGTTACTAGCTTATTGGTTCACCAAATCCTTGTTTCCTCCTATTGCCCGAGATGTGGCCATGGGCGGTGCCGTTACTGAAGAATAGGTTATTAGTCAGGCTCAGTACCTAGACTTGGTTTATTCCCAGTCTGGCACTCTTTATGACCTGATTCCTCAAGCTCATCGCCCCAGCACCAATCCTGCCAAGCCACTAGCAGAAATACCTGTTGATGGGATTGTTGGTTCAATCCAGTCATTGTTCACAGCAAAACCTACCAAGCAAACCCAAACTGCCCCCCTACTCCTTTGACTCCTAAGGTTTCTGCCGAGGTCAATTCTATTCAAAGTACTCAAACCTCGAGTAATAAAAGGAAAGGTAGAAATAGAAATAAAAAACCTGGAAACTAGATGAAGACTCCATGACCAACCAATGGTGATAACGACAAAGGGAAAAGAAAATTGAAATATCCCTGTTTGCTTTATGGTGGTGGCCATTTTTCAAAGGAGTGTCCTCATCGAGATGAAATCTCCAAGTTTTTGAAGTCCAACCTCGCACCTGTGGTACTTACAGATCCTTTTCCCTCTCAACAATAGCTAATAGACCACATGTCTAATGAGGGTAATTCTATTTCGTTAGGTGCGCCTTGACACATTTATTATGTGCCTCATTAGCCAAGGCAACATCTCTGTGAGTCTCGTCAAGGTTATTCAAGTATAAAAATATTTCTTCCTCTGTGGAAGTGTCTAGGAGAAGTTCGACAGCAAGTTGTAAAGATGGAATCTGACATTGGATCGGTAAGACAGCTTCAATTCCATAGATAAGCTGAAATGGCGTGAAACCAGTAGTTGTTTTCAGAGAATTCCTATAAGCCCAAAGATCAGAGAAAAGAACATGGTGCCAGTTGGATTTATGATCTCCGACCATCAGATGAAGCATAGTTTTCAAAACTTTGTTTCATGAAGCATACTTGACCATTAGCTTGTGGATAATACAACATAGAGTTTTCATGGAGAAACCCTAGCTTGGCACTCATTTCCTCCATCACCTGACTATGGAAATGGGATCCGTGATCAGTAACGATGGACTACGGAACTCCAAATCTAGATATGATATGATTGAACAAGAAGAGAGAGATAGTCTTACCATATTCCACATATGTAGGCATGGCCTCAGCCCATTTAGTGAAATAATCAATGGCTACAATGATGTAACCATGCCTTCTAGCTGAGGTAGGCTTACAATGCATGAATTCAATCCCCCATTTGGCAAATGGGCTAGCGACAATGACGGGGTGGAGTGGAGCGGGATGGGTGCGCTTTTTAGGATAGAAGTGTTAACAAGGTGGGAATTTCTTAACAGCCTCATGACAATCTTTGAAGATAGAAGGCCAGAAATAGCCAGCGCGAAGTATTTTCTAGGCTGTAGCCATCCCAAATAAATGACCACCACATGCTCCAGAGTGGCAATCATTCAACACAAGTTCAGCCTCCTCATGAGTGAGGCATTGCCGAAGAATAGATTCAATCCCACATCTATAAAAAGTATCACTCAGGATGAGATAGTACTTCACATGGTGATGGATACGGCGACGATCATCATGAGATAAACGCGGCTGAAAACATTGTGTCTAGAGATATATAAGCAAATTTCAATACAAAGGATCAATAGTGCTTATCAGGTATAGGAATTCATCTAAAAATGAATCACTAGGCTTATATTCTGTTGAAGCACAGGGAAGATCACACATAAGCTTTGCAAATACCAAGGATTTATTTGATGTAGCCTTGGAAAACTCCAGATTGAACTCCTGAAGGATAACGATCCAACGGGAGTACTTTCCCCCGAGTACCTGACGAGTCAGGATGTAGTACATCAGGTTCTGGTCTACCAATACGGTGGTAGTGTGGAGCAGAATGTAATGATGAAACTTTTGTATAGCAATGACTGTGGCTGATGCTAAATTTTCCACACGTGAGTAGTGGGTTTCGGGATCCATAAGATTCGTACCGGTGTAATAAATCACGTGCTCCTGACTGTGGATATTGTCCTACGCTAAAACCATAGTGATGGTAGTAGCAGAGGCAGCAATATACAAGAGAAAGTCCTTTGAATAATCATGGGGGTGTATCACGGGTGAATGAGTTAGAGCGTGCTTAATATTATCAAAGGTGCATTGGGCCTGGTCATCCTAGAAGAATGGGGTGTTCATATTAAGGAGAAGCATATAACTGTGCTTTTTCTCTTCGAAATTGCACACAAAATGGCAGAGAAAGTTTTCCTTCCCCTCCAAACTTTGGAGTTCAAGGAGAGTAGTTGGGGCTGGTAGATCAAGAATGGCGGCAATTTTTAAAGGATCTATCCAGATGCCTTCTTTGGATACCACAAAACCTAGAAGGCATCCCGTCTCAATGCAAAAAACACATTTATGCGTGTTGAGCCGTATATTATAATGATGTCATCTCAGGAATATCTCTCTAAGATGACCAGGGTGGTCCTCTCGTAACTGTGGAATGAGCGGGGATGTCGTCAAAGTACAGTTCAACAATGTGTTTGACATCGTGAAACGCATAGGACATCGCACGTTGGAACGTAGGTACAACATTTTTCAAGCCAAATGGTAACTTATTATATGAAAAGGTTCCCCATGGGCAAATTAATGTCGTCTTATGCTGATCGAAGGGTAATATCTCAATCTAATTATAGCCAGAGAAGCCATCCATGAATGAAAAGATGACACTTCCCACACAATTGTCAATAATCTGATCGATGTGAGGGGTAGGAAAGTTTTCTTTGGGACAATATTTATTCATATCCCTAAAGTCGATACAGACTCTAATGGTGCCCTATTTTTTATTGATAGGGACAACGTTCAATACCGATTTTGTCAGGGGTATAGGATAAATAAACCCAACTTTCAGAAGCTTCTCAATTTCAGCCTTTATAGCTGTGGCCTTTTGAGGATGGACTTTCCTAAGTTTATGCTTGACAGGTTTGGCCGAGGGATAGGTTTTAATCTCGTGGACCATGATGGATGGGTCAATCCCTGGCATCTCTTCATAGGACCAGGAAAAAATATCACAGAATTCTTTAAAAAGTGTCTTATAGGCTCCAGATTCATCTGCGGAGCAGTTCTGCCCAACATGAACATGATCGATAACATCGGGCTTGGCTGATATGCCAATCGGGTTCGTTTGAGTAATGTTGCAAAGGTTTCCTTCAAAATCTGTATTTTGTAACAATATAGGACTTTGGCGTACGTTGACAATATGAGTAGGAAACAAGGATGCAAAATCATGGTTAACTGAACTGGTGTTGGGGAGGAACATGGATCTATGATGGTGATCCTCCCAAATGGACTCATCAGAAGGAAAAGTCTTGGAGAGATACCCTAGAGTGGGAAGAGAAGGTTCTACCCAATACGGTAAATGGTAGGGATCCAAAGCCACTAGATGAAGATCAACAGTGTGATCATTAGAATAGGTTCGAATGGTGTCATACATCGCTTCGTGAGGACTTAACGAGGTAGACTCAACAACGTGTTTTCCCTTAGGCTCACAATAAAATGAGGTGATCATATGGACTGACATGGAATCCATGCTAGGAGGAGTGGATGGAAAAAATCCCATAAGGGATGAATCCTTCAACACGCCTAGACCAATCAATTGGTAAGGAGGAGGGGACTGACCTAACATGGGGATGTTATTAGCCATGGAGGTAGTAACATCTGGCGTACAAAAATCAAGCTATTCAATAGTAATGATTCTCCCCAGATGTGGAAATTGGATGGCTTGAAATAATATTGAAGCAACAACAGTCATAGCATAGAACCAATTTTGTCCTAGAAGGAGATTGTAATCTAAAGGGGCATCTACCACTTCTACTTGGATGGAAGCAGTTTTTCTCCCCAGCTCGACCGTGAGGGCTGATATGAGACTATGGGGCTAGAAACCCAATCCCTCAAAGGCCTTAAGGGTCGTAGGTGATGTTACAAGATAGAGAGAGCCAAGGGCTTTCCAACAAGATAGAGACAAAACAGAGGTCAAAGCTCCTTCATCTAGGATTGTTCAAAAAACTTTCTTTCCAACCTCTTTCGTAATGACTTGAAAATCAAGTTTATGTGGTAACCTATATTTAGAGTTCTCAACATTGAAATGAATCAAGTTGGTGTTATCCGGGTCTAAAGCTCCTAATACAGTCAATAGGTTTTTGTGCTGTGTAGGGAAACTTTGGAGCACTTCTAGGGAAGACATTGCACAAGGTGCCTGAGCGAGATCTTGAACCACATTATAAAATTGAGTAGCTCGGGCATTGGGATTAAATACTACCTTCCAAAGAGTACTCTTAGGTGGGCACAAAATCATGTCAAAAGTAGGCTTCTCGATAGATAAGGGGATAGTAGACAAGGACTCAGGATAACTAGTAGAAGGGGATTTCCCTGAAGACGGATGATCTTAATTTTTATCCATGGATTTATCGTAATTCTGAATTTGAGTTTGTAGATGGATGGTATCTGAGGACATCATACGAATTTCCTCTAATGAACTAGAATTACCCTGATTAGACATGTGGTCTATCAGCTATTGTTGAGAGGGAAAAGGATCCGTAAGTACCGTAGGTGTGGGGTTGGACTTCAAAAACTGGGAGATTTCGTCCCAACGAGGACACTCCTTTGAAAAATGGTCTCCACCACAAAGCAAACAGGGATATTTCACTTTTCTTTTCCCTTTGTCGTTATCACCATTGGTTGGTTGTGGAGTCTCCGGTTGGTTTCTAGGTTTTTTATTTCTATTTTACCTTTATTTTTATTACCCAAGGTTTGAGTACTTTGAATAGAATTGACCTCGGTGGAAACCTTAGGAGTCAAAGTAGGGGGGGTATTTTGGGTTTGCTTGGCGGGTTTCACTATGGATGGGGACTGGATTGAACCAACAATCCCATCAACAGGTACTTCTGCTGGTGGCTTGGCAGGATCGGTGCTAGGGTGAGGAGCTTGAGGAATCAGGTAATAAAGAGTGCCAGATTGGGAATAAACCAAGTCTAGGTATTGGGCCCGACTAATAGCCTTCTCTTCAGTAACGACACCACCCATGGCCACCTCTTGAGTAATAGGAGGCAAAAAGGATTTGGTGTACCAATCATCTAGTAACTGATTTGGAATAGGGGCCTTAATAAGCCTTCTCCGCCTTCTCCACTCATGAATATGATCGGATATGTGGGTGGAGGTGTTCTGTCACAGAGAGGTTAAAATATCAGTGCCTATTTCATAATGAATAGGGAGATGAAAGTGTGAAAGAAACATGGTTGCCAACGAGCCAACATCCACAAATGAATTTTGTGGGAGTTCAATGTACCACTTCGCATCCATATCGGTCAAAGTTCGCTGAAAGAGTCGTAACTGAACGGAATCATCCATGAGGGAGTTTGGGGAACACCACAAATGGAATTTCATCACATGGTTCTTCAAATATTCTCCTTACTTCCCATCGAATTTTGAGATGTCCAATGGTAACTTTATCGAAATGGGTGGCCATGAGGTATTGTGTCAAATGGGGTGATTAATCAACTTGGACAAGTCAGGTAAGTCCAAAGTTGCTAGGAAAGGCAACTGTCAGTTGGGCTGCACATACTGGTAATATTGATATGGAATATAATTACCAGTAGGACCATAAGTGGATTGATAAATAGGTTATTGCGATCAAGAACTATCGGAAGATCCTCCCGCAGGGGATTGATTTATGGGATCAAGATTGCTAGGACCGCCAAGGCCTCTAGGAGGATGGATTGATAAATAGGTTATTGCGATCAAGAACTATCGGAAGATCCACCCACAGGGGATTGATTTATGGGATCGAGATCGCTAGGACTGCCAAGGCCTCTAGGAGGAGGACCACCAGGGCCACCGGGATCACTAGGAGATCCAGGACCACCAAGACCACCAGGAGACGGACCACCAGACCCTCGAGGGCCACTAGGAGAAGGTAAACCTCCAGAGTCGTCGAAACCACTAGGAGGAGGGCCACCATACCCTATAGGACTAGAAGGTGGAAAGCCACCAGGTCCCCTAGGACCACTAGGGCCACCAGGACCATAAGGAGGAAAGTTTCCAGATCCTCCAGGACCATTAGGTCCCCTAGGGGGAGGACCTCCATAGGGTGGTTTTTCGGCATCTCCCACAGTATGTATAGGTATCCCTCCCATAACTGGCATGTAAGACCAGTTGGGTTGCCCCCATGGCGTAAAAGTGTTACTAGGGTATGGAATTCTTGTAGTATTGGGTGGATGATTAATATTACCTATAGGTATTTGATAACCATAACCTCCAGAAGATTGAATGGTTACAAGTTGAACCCCGGAGGGTTGACCTGAACTAGATGGGGGATTAACCACATTAGTATGGGTGGGAGGGACATAAACTATAGATGGTTCTATGTTAGAGGTATGTCCTTGACTAGGAACAATTATAGTGTCAGATAACATAGGTCGTGTCGGGGGTTGTCCCCCAGCACTAGAAGGTGTAGACAAAATAGGAATTGAAGATTGAATCTCAGGTGCGGAAGACCTGGGAAGATTAGGCATAGACATAACATGAGAGGTGGTAGGGGTGGTATCTTGATTTGGGTTGCAGGGTGTCAATGGACGATCTATAATCGGTTAAATATGTCTCATCAATTCGGCAAGTGAACGATATCCCCTAGGAACAAATGTGGACTGTAATACTGTTGGGCCTAAAAGGTCATCAATTTTCTTGCCAATCTCTTGTGCATGGAGAATGGTAGCACGGTATTGCCTATGTTATTCTTCATATTCAAAAGAGTTTAAATTTGTGCCAAATGAGGCAATGGCCTGACCTATAGGGGTGGTCCAAAATGAAGCATTGGGACCAAAATCCAGGCAAGTAGTATCATCAACACGTCCTTCCATGGGAGAATATAACAAGGAATCTCCCTGAGAAGGTTGTTGGACCAAGGGAGGTGAGTGTGAATAATATGGTACTCCACTTTCCACAACCACATTATCTCCCACTTGGGAGGTGGTAGCAGCTCCTTAGTCGATACCATCCATAGGATTTTCTCCTAAACCAGGAATAAAATCAGGTGGCAAGCACCGTACTCTTCTAGACTGTCTTAACTCAGCCAATTTGTATAGTTCCTAACAAACCTAGGGTGTAAAAATATAGAAAACACACCAATAAGAAATTCCCTACACAAGCTATAGGTCAAAACAAGCACACTTAAAATGATAGGAGGAGTTCAAAAGTCAGGTCTCTCACTAGGATTGTCAAGAAGGCGCCACTCACGATATACCTCGAGGGTACGTGCGTAGTAATCTCCCCGAATGCTATTTTCGGTGTATGGCTCCAAACAAGAGGACCAAAGGGCTTTTCTCAAATGGATAAGGTACCCTAGTAGGGTCTCCTGATATACTCAAGGTATGTGGGAGCTCGAATCGGTAGTAGTCCAGTCTAATGCATAACCATACACAAGGGGCCTTCCGATATACAATCAATTATGTGAAGTACCTTTCTATATACCTCAAGGGTACGTGAAAGGACATTCTATATATCAACAGTACGTGGAAGAACCACGCGAGTCCCAGGATGTAATGCTGACAAATAATGATAGCTCCTACGCTTAACGACGCCTGAACATGTCTCTAACCTATCACTCAAGTTGCTATGTAAATTTTAGCCTATAACTACTGTTAATTTTAACTTGTACGGTTAGGTGAATGCATGATGTTTTGACAGAAAAGTGAAACCATGCAGTATGCTAGTGCAAAATATTCACTTTACGGTTTAGTATGCCTACTTACGGGAGGGAAAGAGAGTGTTTTCATTTTGTTTCAAAACCAAAAATACTTCCACACAACAGTCATGAACATCAAATCAAAGACAAGAAATCACTTACCAAACTGATTTCTCTTTTTTGAAAGAAAAAAGAAGGGGAAGAATCTATTTTCCTAAAAGAAAAACAAGAAGCACACCTATATGCAAATGCACTCTTTTTTTTTCTATTTTCTCAAAACATAAGCAAATCTCACTTAAAAATACCATTTTTTATTTTGATTGAGATAGTTCTAAATGCATGAGCGATGAAAGATCATAAATGTTCTAAAATCTTGTAAAGCTAATCAGAAAACCAATGTCCAAGGCTCAATGATGATATCCTAAACTTAGTAAAAAATTTATTTTTTAAAGGAAGGAAAAAGAAGTTTACTATGCAAGTAAGAAATGAAACCTAGAAGCTAATCTAGTGTTCTTATTTTAGTCTATGTAGCAAAAATGAAAAGAGATTTTAAAACACCCTAAGCTTTTCAAAAAACAAGAAATCCTTTTGTAAACACAACCAACAAACATAGAAGCGGATGAACAATCAAAAGACCTAATCAAACTTTTGAAATTCCACTCAAATCAATCTTAAACCATAAAATCTCAAACTACAAGCATCAGATTCAGTAACACAAGTTTGATAAGAAAAACTGAAAGCAACAAAATCCAAATTTTTGCAAAGAAAAATGAGGAAAAAAGGCTTTGGAATGATGCCTACCTGGCACCGTGCTTCTCAAGTTTTGATAGAGCGTTTCCAACACAGCACCGCTTCTTGCCGATAGGTTACAGGCAGTGGCACCGTGTACTTCCCACTTTGTTTAGGTGGTGGCACTGCTTCTCATACACAGTATAGACACGGTTCCCTATAGATGACCAAAACACAAGAAGAACGATGGATCAAGTCAGAAACAAACTAGATCAGGGAAAATACTATTGAATTGAGTATGGAAACAGAGCATAAAAGACCGAAATGACTCAGATCCGAACAGATCTAGAGGTTTCAAACCCAAACGGATTAAGTCAGAAAGTAGATCTGACTGAAGAGAGTCGAAGAAGGTGTTATAGCTGATTTCACCACTCCAGGTGAATCACACTTTGTATGGACTTCCCCCATCCTACTGCAAATTCCTTAGATCCCATGGACCATTTTTTGTCCTTTGATGTTTCCCTGACCATCCCTAAAAACATGAGAAAAATGATACACACGACTTTTAAACCTATAAGCGTGTATATACACGGGTTTGACCACTAAAATCGTGTACATCAGGATGTGTACAAAATCCAAATCCTTTTCGAGTTTTCCTTGACATGGATCCGACTCACTCGACTCCTGGCCTTCCCTATGCCTTGAGATCGCTTGGATTTGACCTTTCATTACCCCTTTGAAAAGCTATATAAGGAACCCCTTGGTACATTGAAGGCATAAGATAGAATTGAAAGCAAAGAAACTATAGTCCATTGTTGCCGTAACTTATGCTTGAGTCTGCATCCCTTTGTCCCTTAGAGCACTGTTGTGTTCTTCCCAAGCTTGCCTTTTGCTTGTGAGCTTGCTATCTAGAGATGGAGGATTGAAGTGGTGGAGGCCCAAGTGGGGGATTCAGTTTCTCCGGTTCGCAGACGTGCCGACAGAGGTTGTATCTTGTAATCTCTGATTTATATTAATAGAAATATCTCTTCCTGTCCAATCGTGTGTGTTTGAATGAATGTTTTATCCATTGGATTATGTCAAATACTTATACATTATTGATTATATATGCTAGAATAGATATAACACCATGATATATAGAATGCTTGTATTGTTTACTTGATTGTTGAGGAAGTAATCTATCAATTCAAGCTGAAGTTGGAAAGCTCAATGGGGATCTACTTCAACCGTCCGGAATAAGGTACGAGGTCTGATCCTTTAGTGTTAGACATTTAATTTCTATTGCATATTGGAAATGATTGATTTCTGGAGTCAAGCTATCTATTGTGGTACCCCAAGCCATAGGAATTTCTCTCCGTAACAGAATTGGAAACTCCACTGGGGAGTTCCTAGTAGTTGTCCTTTGGAGGTTTATCGGCATTCAATGAAATTGAATTGCTCTCTCTCTTGTTTTTGTGTTGGGTCTGGGGGCATGTATGCTTGGTAGTGTCTGATTGGTGTGAAGTTTGTCTCAGCTTGTCTGTTTGCCTTGATTTTATGCACCTTTCTTCTTGTATGTGAGTTTTTAACTCACAGTCGCGTATACACACGGGTTTCTCTTTGATTTCCGCGTATACACGCAGGTTTACTGCGAACAGCCACGTATGCCCTTACTTTTTCCTTTTGGGGGAAGTTAAATGGTTGCTGGGTGAAGTTTGATGATTACTGAGTCTCCTTTGGCACTGCCTGAGTCTGTTTATACCTCTATTTCTGACCAGAAACATTTTTTTAGGCTAATTTTTTTCTTTTTAAGAAGGTTCTTGTCATGGAATTTTCGATTTTTTGTTTGAGATTAGTGCATTAGAGTTCTTTTAACTTAGTGCTTTGCTCGAGTGTTGTTTATGTGTGCTTGTAGAGTCTAGGGGTTGTGTTACCACCTAAGTTGTACTTAGTGGTTTTTTATCAAGTGATCCTGGTGAACTAGACAAGGATAACTTGTTCGGACTTAAGAAGACCTTTGGAAGTACTTCTCAGAAGTGCTTGTTGTACTATATCACATGTTCATACCCCATGGGGGAATTGTAATAAATTTTCTAGCATGATAGTGTCTATAAAAGACTCGGTCTCTTAGACTTTATTTGTCAATCTGATCAGCCCAGGGTGTTTTTTCCCTTGGTTATTATTGGTTGTTGAATAAACGACTAATAATTTCTGAGTTTTTCACTCCATACCTCCAAAGTTTGGGTGGTCAGCTTGGCATTTATGCCTATTGAGGTTATTAGAGTCTATGTGTCAATGTATAAACATGCTAGACATCATGGTCGAGTCATATGAACATGTCTAAGTCCCCCTAGGTTTTTTCAATTTTTCAATTTTTTAGTTTTTTCAGTGTTTTTTATTAAAATTTAATTTTTCCAAAACTTAGGCTATTTTTTAATAGTTTAATTGGAAAAATTGATTTTGTAATAAAAGTGGGCCAAATAATCAGTTTCAGTCATGTAGGTGCTCATTTTCAAGCTAAGAGCACCATGTAATGTCTCAAACGTTGAACTGCATGTATGGTAGCTAAAGAAAGCTTCTTGACATGAGAATAACGAATCTTTGTGTCAATAAGGTTTCAGCTCAGATTATATATGACATGCTCTTGGAGCTCCTCATCCTATTGAACCAAAACCATACCAATCATCTCTAAAGACGCGGCCACATATAATAAGAAATCACGGCTATAATCCGGAGGACTAATCACCAGGGCCGATGCTAGGGCTTGCTTGAGTGCATCAAAGGACTCCTGGGCTCACTCATCCCACTCAAAGGGAGTATCCTTCTTCAAGATATGCATGAAGCCTCTAGTCAAATTGGCAAAGTTGACAACAAATATTCGTAAGAAGTTCTCCATGCCTTGCAAACACTGAAGATGACGAATATTTCTCAGGGGAGACAACTGAAGTATTGCCTCAACCTTCCAAGGGTCGACTCTTATACCCTCTTGTTGGGACTCTAGTGTTAACGACCCGAGATTTTAGTAACTCCGTGGTTTTGGTGAAAGCTTATAAGCGGAGTTACAGCTCAAAATAGTCTTAGGGGCGTCGGGGGTGAGTCAAAGACTTCTGTTGTAATAAACCCATGGTTTAAGTCCAGGGTTTAGGGTTTGGGATACCCATGGTTTAAGACCATGGTTTTGTAATAGTGCGCTGTATAAATATGCACTTGTGTAAAGAAGTCAAGTTAGGTTTTTGAATGTAAGAAATTTAAGGCGAAGCTAAAGCTATTTGTAAGAGAAGGATAAGTCCCAGCTGAGTGCGTGGATGACCTCTGTAGCTGTGTGTGCAGAGGATTTGTAAGTGATTAAGGAAATCTGCAGCTGTGTGCGCAGAGGCTTGCTGCTGTGTGCATGGCTTTGAGGACTGAAGGGATCTGCAACTGAGTACAAAGATCAGGACTGTGATTTTGTAGAAAAGTTGAATAAAACACAGTTCTATGGACATAACCCCTACACTGGGGGTGAACCACGTTATATCTGGTGTTGTGGTTCTTGTGTGATTTCTGTTATGTTCTTTTATGCATTGATAAGTATAGATAAATCTGATAAGTAAGATCCCTGTTTAAGAAATAGCTTCGCTGTGCATTCCCAGTAAGGGTTAACCAAGTCACGGTGTTATTTAACTGCGAAGATATATATATATATATGTGAATGATTAAGCTCTGTGTTAATTGATTATAAATTGATAAAAGCTAAAGGTACAGTAATCTCCCTCTTTTGCTGGCAGAAACCTGATTCTGCGGCATCCCATAGCTGTTTCGGGTGAGACTGCAATATGTCGCAAGTTGTTGCCACAAGGGCCAACACTGTGGGTCTTTTGTTGGTACGAAGCTAAAGGTATAAAACCCGGGTCTGCCCTATATCCCAACAAAGTGGTTTCGTTGCCGGTTGAACTCAGTATCTGTGCAAGAGGGGTTTACGTCGTACCTCGAGGGCTATGTTCTGGAGACCCTCTGTGAAAGAAATCGGTGATTGGCTGGATGAGACTTATCTGAAATTCGCTGAGCAAGAGAACAAAGATCCACGTCGTAGCGCAAGCGGATTTTTACAAAGGTATGTTTTTTGTGATGTTTATGAAATTTTATTTGGTAGTATCCACATAGAGTTGCACTAGTGGGTATCCAGGTTGGCCGAGCGAAGGATGAACTTCCGTGGAGGTCAGTTTCCTGCTTGGACCCCCGTAAGAATCAACCTATTGAAAAGAGTAAACAACGGGATTTCTCACACTGTTGATTTTTGGATGACGTGAACCCTTGAGGCATTCCTGACGGAGTTCGCTATTGACACGAGTACCTCCTTTAGTGAAGCGGAGCGATAGTTCTTCCAAGGACCAAGGGGTAATTTTTTAAATTTATTTAGTCTGAATATTAAGATGCTATTAGCTGAAAAAGGAATATTGCTTCTTGAATCATACTGTTAGATTGTGTATTACTAACCTATGTTTGCAAGTGGAAACACCTTCGACGAGCAAAGTGGTTTGCTGTGAAGTGGAAAAAGGTACAAGAGAAATTTTGAGTCATCTACCCTAGGTCAGGATACCGAGTCTACCCCTTTCAGTCCAGCAGCCTCAGAGCCCGAAGAAATCCCTTCTGTTGGCAACCCCCCGGTAACCCCGCAGCGCCGATATGTTATCCCTGAGAATCCATCGCAGACTGAAAGTAACCCTAGTACTAGTACCCCTGTCGCAGGCCAGTCTACCCCAGTAAGTTCCCCCCCGCCTACTTCCCGTCCCCCTCCAACCCCCCCTAGATCTACTATGGCCCACGTGACTGATGATATTAAGCTTCCTGTTTTCAAAGGAACTGGATCAGAGGATCCAGAACAGTTCTGGTTTTTATGTGAGGTGGTGTGGACTGCTAAGAACATTACAGACCCAGTTGTAAGAACCACGCAACTCATTACTTCTTTCAGGGACCAGGCTTTGACCTGGTTCATGAAATTCTCTAGTACTCAGAATCCTACCCTAGATGATATCAAGGCAGCAATAATCAAAAAGTTTAAGAAGCCCAAATCAGAGTCGCAGTGTATCACTGAATTAAAGGAGATTCAGCAGAAGCAAGGCGAATAAGTGTGGGACTTTGATCAGAGGTTCAAAGTTCTACTTGACCAAGTCAGTTTCACAATTGGACCGGCGCAGCACAAGGAATGGTTTATTGCCGCATTGCTACCACATCTCAGAACTCCACTCATGCAACAGAAGGTTGCTGACCAACAGGAAGCTCTAGAAATCATGATAAAGCTTGAGACCGCACCTGTTAGAGATAATCCTGGTATTGTTCAAATCCAAGTGCAGTTGGCAGCCATGGCCCTGGAGCTCCGCGACACGAAGACAGGAAAACCTGGCCGCGAAGAGGTTTGGTGTACACAATGTCGGACTGAAGGTCACGACAAGGATCAGTATCCTCTGGTAAGAAATTACCTGAATATGGGTGCGCCAAACCCATTTCCACTGCAAGTGCTATATTGCGAGCTCTACAGAATAACAGGTCAGCATCGACCTGAGGACTGCCACCTGCTACAAAGGTATGGACAAGGATCTAAGAACCCCTATTGTATATTTTGTAAGTCTGTAGGACATAATCAAGCTGAGTGTCGCACCTATGATGCCTATCAGATACAAAATGAAGCATAGAGAAATGATGGTTATGGTTACCGTGGTGGTGCATCCAGTAGAGGTGCTTTTGGAGGACGTGGTCGTGGTGGTATGGTAGGAAGAGGCAGAGGCCAGGTCGTCTACTACAACTGTAACCAAGCTGGACATTTACCTAGAGATTGTCGGAACCCAACTATGACATGTTGCTATTGCCGAGCAGTAGATCACGTGATCGAGCAGTGCCCGCAGCTATAGCTAAGATTCAGGCCAGAAACAGTATTCCTACCCAGAATATCCAGATGATTTCTATCGATCCATGACCTGTTGCAGCTATTAATGTTGTCACACGGATTGGAGCTACGACGCACATACAGAATATGGAGAAACGGCTTGACGAGCCTTGTGTTCGTAAAGATCCCAAGAAAATCCCAGCATTTGATATCGAAAGAGAAAAAGAGACATTCATAGAAGCCAAGAAATATTTTGCTAACCCTAGCACACCAGTTGCACCTGCGCAACCCTCTCAGCCACTGGTGCAGCCGCACGAAGCTTCGATGGACAAAGTAAGTACACTATCCTCCTTTTTACAGAGTTGCCTGAAACTCTTAAGAAATCAGAATGCTTTAAATTTGTTGCAGAAAGTCATTGCCTCCTGCGAACCTCAGCAAATCCATGGTAGGGACAAAACTGTTAATAGAGTCAGAAGAACTGGCAGGGAAATGAGATTGAATTCTCAGGTAGGAGAATATGATATGACTGATGTCATTTTGGATCTAGGATCAGAGGTCAATGTTCTAACTAAGAAAACCTGGGAGCAAATGGGGAAGCCTACCCTTGCCTGGTCTCCTATACAGTTGAAGTTAGCCAATCAACAAAGGATTGTGCCCCTAGGGAGATTCCTTAGTGTCCCAATCGATATTGATGGGGTCAGTACTTTGGCATAATTTGAAGTTATTGAGATCATTGATGACAGTAATCCCTACCCAGCCCTGTTAGGAATTGAATGGGCAATGGAAAATGCCGCAGTCATTAACCTTAAAAAGAGACAGATGGCCTTCGAAGGGAAAGAATTGAGAGTCATCGTACCCCTGGACCCCTCACAAGGGGAAAGGTACACAGAACCACTACGAGACGAAGATCAAGATGACTTGGAACACATCTATAACATTATAGCTAAGGAAGAAGATTATGTCGATCCTACTGCCGAAGGTATTTTGGATTGGCAATGTGACAGCTCCTGTATGACAGACTCCGATGATGGGTTGGAGAACTGGAAGAACAGACTCCATGAGCTGCATGGACATAGATGCACCCGAATTACCAAGTCTCTCAGATGGCTTGGTACTCAGGACAGTGCCCTACCTATTTTCGATGGGTTGTCAGATCCAGAGCAGTTTATTGGACAATTTTTAGAACGGGTACCAGACTCACAGAGACTAGAGACCCTAGATCCAGCATTCAGGGCCACAGCATCTAGATGGTGGAACAGCCATAAGAAAAATATTCCTAATTGGGAAACTTGTCAGAAGCTCCTTTGCTTGAGATTTCGGGACCAGCCCCAGGAGCTGTGACCCAAGTTTGATGGAAAGTCTAGCTCCTAAGAACATTTGGCAAGATGCTACGAGGTGTGGAAGTATGTACCTCAGGAATAATGGGTACATAGATTTGTGCATACTCTGGAGCCAATAGCAAGGACCTGGTACGCAGAGGCTGAGCTTCGCCAGGATACTGTAAGTTGGGATTGTCTTGTTGATAGTTTTGTACTTACCTTTTCCACTAATGAAGTTTGTCCAGCTTTAGATGTAGCTATCAGGTTGATCCACACTAAGGTATTTGACGATCAAGAGGTAGAAGAATACCGACCTGAATAGAAGACACAAGAAGCTCATGCCCTAGAATGTTATAACCTCGCAATTGACAAGGATGAGGATCCGCGTAGCATTGATATTCCTGAGTTCGAAGGGCACTGCGAAGTACAAGGACCAGCAGTCGAAGCAGCAGAAGTGACTCAGCCCCTGAAGACGCAGACCATCAACATTGGATCAGAAGACCAGCCTAAGTATGCTACCATTGGAGATTATTGGGATGCTAAGATGGTAAGCAAAGTGACCCAACTTCTCCATGAATATCAAGACCTGTTCCCGACGAAGTTATCAAAGATGAAAGGTATCCTGGGAGATATCGGTGTGATAAAAATCCCACTGAAACCTGATGCGAAGCCTGTGAAACAACGTCCTAATAGGTTGAACCCTACGTATAAGGAAAAAGTTCGGCTGGAGCTGGATAAGATGCTCACTGCAGGAATCATTGAACCTGTTGAAGAATCTGACTGGGTTAGTCCTATGGTGGTGCAAGAGAAGAAGACCAAAGGCAAGATCTGAATCTGTGTTGACTTAATGAAGTTGAATGATGCTTGTTTACATGATCCCTTCCCCACCCCTTTTATGGACGAAGTGCTTGACAATGTCGGGGGTCAAGAGGTGTACTCTTTTACTGACGGATTTTCTGGCTACCATCAGATTAGAATTTCTCTAGAGAATTGACATAAGACAACCTTTGCTACAGAAATGGGGTCCTTTCAGTATACAGTTATGCCGTTTGGGTTGAAGAATGCCCCTGCTATGTTTTCTAGAGTAGTTATCTCCGCATTTAAGGAATTTATACATAAATTCCTTGAAGTATATTTCGATGATTGGACTATCTTTGGGCTAGTAAAATATCATATAACTAGTCTAAGACTTATGTTGGATAAGTGTAGACAGCACCAGATCTCCTTGAACTTGAAGAAGTGCATCTTTTGTGCACCATTTGGGATTTTGCTTGGACACATTGTATGTAAGCAAGGATTGATGATGGATCCTGCAAAGATAGATATTATTGTAAACCTACCACCTCCGAAGTCTGTTAAACAACTTCGCACTACACTTGGTCACACTGGCTATTACAGGAAATTCATCTGAAACTATGCCCAGATCACTGCCCCGATGGAAAGGTAGCTGAAGAAAGATATTAAGTTCGAGTGGACACCAGAGTGCCAAGAAAGCTTGGATTTGCTAAAAGAAAAAATGGTCACCGCCCCTATCTTAGTATTCCCTGACTGGAATAAGGAGTTCCATGTACATGGTGATGCATCCTCCATTGCTTTGGGTACTGTCTTGGCTCAATCTGGTGAAGGTAATATCGATCACCCTATTGCTTTTGCAAGTAGAAAATTGTCTACAGCAGAGAAAAATTATACTACGACAGAATGCGAAGGTCTTGCTATGGTGTATGCACTACAAAATTTTCGACATTATTTGCTAGGATCTCACTTAAAGATGTTCACTGACCACTCTGTTTTGAATTATTTGGTTAACAAGCCTGTACTAGGTGGAAGGATATGTAGGTGGCTAATTCTATTTCAGGAATATGATTTTGAGATCATAGTTAAGCCTGGAAGACTTAACCTTGGACCTGACCACTTGTCGAGGCTCGAGTCAGGAGAAGAACCTACCAGTTTGGACGAAAGTCTTCCTGATGCCCAGTTGTTTGCTATCCAGATGATTGATGAGTACTTTCAGGATATTGTTCAGTATTTGTCTACAGGTTCTCCACCTGCTGAGATGACCACACAGTAGAAGAAGCAGTTGGTGGTTCACGCAGCAGACTTCACCTTAATAGCAGGACAGCTGTATAAAATGGGACCAGATGAAATATTGCGAAGATGTGTCTTGGAGCATGAAAAGCCACTGATTTTGGTAGGGGCACACTCTGGCCCTGCAGGAGGTCATTATGCAGGAAAATCCATGACACAGAAGATTTTGACAGTTAGATTGTGGTGGCCTATGATCCACAAGGATGCAAGAGAATATTGCCACAGCTGTGACATCTGTCAAAGAATAGGCAAACCATCTAGGAGGGATGAGATCCTTCTAGTCCCGCAGGTAATTTTACAAGCATTTGACAAATGGGCAATTGATTTTGTTGGCCCTATCAATCCCCCTGTGAAGAAGTCAGGGGTACGATACATTATTATAGCGACTGATTACCTTACCCGCTGGGCCAAAGCTCAACCAGTCAAGACTTGTAGCACTGCTGTAGCTGCGAAGTTCATCTTCGACAACATCTTGTCCAGATTTGGGTGTCCTAGAATTCTTATGAGTGATCAGGGATCACATTTTTTAAACAAGACTATTGAAGTATTGACTAAAGAATTCCAAGTTTATCATCAGAAGAGTACTACCTATCATCCACAAGCAAATGGAACTGTCAAAGCTTTTAACAAGATCCTTGAACATGCTCTGACGAAGGTTTGCAATGTTAACAGAAATGACTGGGATCTTAGAATTCCAGCAGTCCTTTGGGAATATAGAACTACCTGCAAGAAATTGATAGGCCATACACCTTTTAGGTTGGTTTATGGGCAAGAAGCAGTCATGCCCATGGAGTACATTGTTCCTAGCCTCATAATATCCACTTTTACAGAGATGGATGACCCAGCTAGAGTGACAGCAAGGCTGACGAAGATACTAGAACTGGAAGAGGACAGATTTATTGTAGGGTTCCAACAGCAAGTGTAGAAGGCCTGAGAAAAAGCATGGCATGATAGACACATCAAGAAGAAGCAGTTCCAGTAGGGTGATCTTGTGCTCTTATACGGCAACAAATTCATGAAATTCCCAGGCAAGTTCAAGACACATTGGAAGGGACCGTACATAGTACAGAAAGTTACTGATGGTTGTGCAGTTTAGCTAGCTAAGTTGAATGGAGAAATTTTACCTTCGATGGTAAATGGAAGTCGTCTGAAGAAGTATAGGGACAGGCCGGGACCTCCTAATCAGAAGTAGCCCCTAGAAGGATAGTCTTACTCCCAAGAACAGTTGAAACTTGTGTACCGCATGGGGTCGTAAGTATTGAGGGTTAATATTGTGTCGCAGTTGCGGGCAGTTGTTATGTCGAAGGTCCAAGGTGTGTTGCAGCCTAAAATGTGATGGATGGGACAAAATGGATTTGGCAGCACCAGCACGAGAACTGCTCTCCATACCTATAATAATGAGATTTTGGAGGAAAATTTGGCGCCGTGTGGACAAGATTTCCAGCATTCCATCATATTTGGTGTCATTAATGCACCATGATGACAGATTCTATTATGGGATTCTATAAAACACTTCATCGGCCTGCGACTCCTGCATTAATCATTTCTTTGAGTTGTTCAGTTGGAACCATGTCAAACAATTGTGAAGTCCAGAAGTTAGTACGAGAGTTCAAAGAGAGAGGGTTGCAGAACCTTCTGAGCAGTTCACCAGTACAGTCCTATCCGACTAAGGTACAAAGGAAGGCACAAGTTTGCTCTAAACCGGATGAAGGCAGGCAGAAGTTATCTCTAATGTGGAGTGACGAAAGGCACAAGGCCTCATATCAAGACTCTGGAGAATCCCACCATGTATCCTCTGGGTTTGACAGAACCAAGGAAGCTGTTTGCCTTATGCAGCTTGACACACAATTTTGGGGACCCTTAGTTGTGGATGGTCAAGTGTTCGACAAATAGAGTGAAGGGTGGGGTTGCAGATGGATCCAGAATACCTTCCTCGGCATAAATAGCACGACAGAAGGAAGCAAGCAGCCGACAGTAGTAGGAGGGGCGTCCGCAAGCAGCGCACTATGTCTTCTCTGACAACGTCTATCACCAGCCCAGTGGATGAGTGTCCCAGGACGGGACACTGGTGAGTCTTAGGGGCCTGTTGGGACTCCAGTTTTAATGACCCGAGAGTTTGGTAACTCCGTAGTTTTGGTGAAAGCTTATAAGCGGAGTTACAGCTCAAAATAGTCTTAGGGGCGTCGGGAGTGAGTCAAAGACTTCTGTTGTAATAAACCCATGGTTTAATTCCAGGGTTTAGGGTTTGGGATACCCATGGTTTAAGACCATGGTTTTGTAATAGTGTGCTGTATAAATATGCACTTTTGTAAAGAAGTCAGGTTAGGTTTTTGAATGTAAGAAAGTTAAGGCGAAGCTAAGGCTATTTGTAAGAGAAGGATAAGTCCCAGCTGAGTGCGTGGATGACCTTTGCAGCTATGTGCACAGAGGGTTTGTAAGTGATTAAGGAAATCTGCAGCTGTGTGCGCAGAGGCCTGCTGCTGTGTGCGTGGCTTTGAGGACTGAAGGGATCTGCAGCTGAGTGCGCAGATCAGAATTGTGATTTTGTAGAAAAGTTGAATAAAACACAGTTCTGTGGACGTAACCCCTACATTGGGGGTGAACCACGTTATATCTGGTGTTGTGGTTCTTGTGTGATTTCTGTTATGTTCTTTTATGCATTGATAAGTATAGATAAATCTGATAAGTAAGATCATTGTTTAAGAAATAGCTTCGCTGTGCATTCCTAGTAAGGGTTAACCAAGTCACGGTGTTATTTAACTGCGAAGATATATATATATATATGTGTGTGTGTGAATGATTAAGCTCTATGTTAATTTATTATAAATTGATAAAATCTAAAGGTACAGTAATCTCCCTCTTCTGCTGGCAGAAACCTGATTCTGCGGCATCCCATAGCTATTTCGAGTGAGACTGCAACCTGTCGCAGGTTGTTGCCAAAAGGGCCAACAATGTGGGTCTTTTGTTGGTGCGAAGCTAAAGGTATAAAACCTGGGTCTGCCCTATAGCCCAACACCTATTTTGAAATGATGAATCCTAACAAACGACCTGACTTCACGCAAAAGATGCACTTATGAGGATTTAATCTAACTGAATAGTGCCGGTATCTTTCGAAAACCAATCTCAAGTGATAAGAATGACGCATTCTCAGACGAGAATGAGCAGCGAGGTCATCCAAAAATACTTCAATAATAGACTTGAGATCGTGGAAGATCAAGGTCATCGCCAGCTGAAACGTAGCTCCGGTGTTTTTAAGGCCGAAAGGAATTTTTCGATACGCAAATGTTCCCCAAGGACAAATAAATGCGGTCTTATGTTGGTCCCCAGGTTTAATCTGGATCTGATTATACCCGGAAAAGCCATCCATGAAGGAGAACACCTCGCTACCCACACACTCATCCAAAATCTGATCTATAAATGGTGTGGGGAAGTTATCCTCAGGACAGGCATGATTTAAATCAGGAAAATCAGTGCATATGCGGATTGCTCCCTGCTTCTTATCCACCGGAATGGGGTTTGAAACCCACTCTGTTAAGGGAATGGGATAGATGAAACCGACTTTCAATAGCTTCTCTATCTCTAACTTAATGGCGAGTGCTTTCCTAGGATTCACGGCACGTAAACGCTGTCGAACAGGATTAGCGATGGGATAAGTCTTAATCTCATGTTCGACAATCCGAGGGTCAATACCTGGCATCTCATCGTAATACCAAGCAAAAATATCACGAAATTCCTTAAATAGCTTAGTGTATTCAAGAATCCCAGCTTGGGAATATTCCACCCCAGTATAGACATTCTCTATTGTGCTAGGATTGCGAGAAATGTCGATAGGAATCGTCGATGATATGTTCGCCATGTTTCCATCAGCCATCGAACTAGGAGAGCTTAATGGAACCATAGGTCTACCAACTTTCTGACTAAGAATCTCCCTATAATCCTCATGCTCCAAACGTTCAAGCTTTGGAAGAAAGTATGATCTATGATGAAGTTCCTCCCATGGTGGCTCAACTCCCGACATAGCCTCAATAATCGCTTCATCTGAAGGGAAAACCGTATCAAGGTAGTTGTGGGCATGAGAAGACTATACTGCCCATGCCGGCAGCACATAGGGGTCTTCCTTTTCCATCCGCGAAGAGGAAGAACAAGGCTTTGCAGTAGATTTGAGATTAGCTTGATAAGCTATCATAACTGTAGGAAACAGCACGCTCGTCTCGACGGGCTCACTCGAAGAACTCGGTGCAGGAAGGATCCAAGGATCTCCCATATGACTTGTGCGAAAAGGCACTGATCTCATAGATGTCGAAGCCCCATCGAAACTAGATCCTATCTTGAGGACTAGTGCAGGACAACTAAAGCTTCCCATGAGGGATGGATACATGCCTACACCCACACTCCCAGTTGCCTACTGAGAGTGTTCAACGATCGAGATCGAAGCTCCTGAAGATGCGGTAACAGACGGATTCTTGAATTCCATTTGATCAATCGTTACAATCTTCCTGTTATGTGGAAAGCATACAACGCGGAACAAGGAAGAAGCAACGGCTTGCATACTATACATCTAATTCCTACCCAGCAAGAGATTGTAGTCAAGGGGCGCATCAACCACCTCGACCTCTATTGCAATGGTGTTTCCTCCCAAACGGACTTTAAGGGAAGGAAGGATACCGTGTGGCCTAAAAGATCTCCCATCAAAAGTAGTTAACATGGTCACTGATTTAGACATCTCAGGAGAACCTAGACCCTTCCAACAGGCTAAATACGTCACAAAAGCAGTAGCACCCTCGTCAATCATAGTACACTTGACAATCATATTAAGACATTCTACGTGCACCTAAAGCGACACATAGTAGGGCAAGAGAGGCTGATGTCCTGCGGTTTCAAATTTAATTACAAGGAAGAATCATCATTGTTCACACCTAGGGCAGAAAGCAATTCCTTCCTTTGAGAAGGACAACTCTGAAGCACTTCCAATGCAGACATTGCACAAGGAGTGTGGCTCAAATCCTCAACAACTGAATAATTTTGGGTGGCTCGGGCATTTGGATTATGCCCCGAATGCTTAAGGACTCCCTTAGGAATGTGGGGTGCAGCCTCAGGTTTATCCACAGGTTTCTCAATACGCAAAGGGGACCCTGGTGGATCAGGCTCTTTGACTGGGCTGGGTTGTGATGAACTATAATCTTCCGCATGAGTCACAACTTTCACAGCATGGACCATGTTAATGCACCCACAAGCACTAGTCTCTGGTGGATCATTCTCACTAGACTGGTCATGGGACTTCGAGTTCATATTCTGGTTATGCGGTAAAGGGTTTGTTAACATAGCTGGGCCTTGTGCTAATAATCTCGAACCTTCATCAATCCGAGGGTACAAGTAAGTGAGGTGATCGTCCTTACATAACTTGCAAGGGAACTTAACCTTATGTTTATCTTGCTTGTCCCCCCCATCATTCTTACCGTTCTTGTCATTATTGTTAGCATTATCATTCTTATACCCACCCTTACGATTATTATTATTATTTTTACCCTTTTTTCTATTCCGTCCAGGTTATTGGTTACCCTTCTAGTTCAACGATTTCATAGAAAGTACATTCTCCGTTTGGGCGGGTTGAGACGAAGCCGTAGCTTTTCACGAAGCAGATTGGTTGATTGACAACTGACCAACTTGTTTTGCAACCGAATCTGCAGGTTTCGCACTTGCACAACCCAGAATGCCATCGGCATGTGGTCCAGGTTTGACCTTGGGATCGAAACTGGAATGAGGAGCGTTGGGAATGATCTCATACAACAAACCGGACTGAGCATAGATCAAGTCCAGTTCTTACGCCCTAAATATCGCTTGTTCCTCATTCTGCACTCTAGATGTGGAAAAATCCTTCGCTATATATGGCAATAACGATTTGAGGAACCACTCAAGGAGGAATTATGGTGGTATAAAGGCTTTAATTAATCTCTTCTGTCTATGCCACTCCTAAATATGATCAGAAATATGGGTGACTTTATCTTGCCGAAATGTCGATAAGAGTTCAGTACCAACTTCATAGTGCACTGCTAGCTGGAAGTGACTAAGAAAAGTCATCGCAAGGTCATCGAATAAAGTGAAAGCACCCCTAGGTAACTCTATATACCATTTCGCAACAGGCCCCGTGAGGGTGCATTGAAATAGTCTCAAATGGATTGAGTCTTGATGTAATTAATTCGAAGAGCACCATAGGTGAAACATAGTAATGTGTTCACTTAGATCCTCTCCCGGTTTGTCTTCGAACTTAGGTATGTCCGAAGGAAGCTTGGTAGGGACAGCTAGCCAAGCTGGGTCATGAGCCACAGGATTGTTCGTAAGTCTCGATAAGTCAGGAAGATTGAGCGTCACGAGGAAAGGGAGCCTAGGATGATGAGGTCTATGGACCGCTCCCTGGTTCATATAGGATTGATTACCACCATGGCCTTGGCCATACTGACCTCCTCCCGTATGACCCGTATAGGGTGGCATGGAAGCACCATAATGAGGTGGACCTTGACTAGTAGGAGCTACAAAGTTGTAATTAGGAGAGTAAGCAGGTTGTTGATACCCACCTCCATAAGGTGAAGAACCCTATCCATACTGCATCCCATAATAGGGTCCATAGGTCATCGCTTGCGATGCCCCATGAGACACTCCGTAGGTAGGAAGATACGCTCCGGAAGTAGGAATATACATACCGGAAGTAGGGATATATGCCGTGGAAGTAGTAATCTGACCTCTAGAAGCATCAACATAACCTCCCGAAGCAATGTGTGGTATGTAGACTTGAGACACAATCGGTCTAGTAACCGCAGTATGGACCTGACTCGTAGCTACGTACCGAATCGAAGGACCACGTGGATAAGGTGGAGGTTGGACATTTGAAGAATTAGGGGTTGAGGATGAAGGAATCTGAGTAATAAGATAGGTACTACCACCTATCGTCACCCGTCTCGAGTCTGGTATCCTAATAGGATCGCTAACTCTAGACCTAGGAGGTATATAAGATGTAGCTTCCACCACTAGGATGGAAGGTGCAATGTGACTAGTGCTCCCAAACCTCTCCGCAAGGTAAGGAATGGGATTGCCCCCAGGCATAGTGCTAGGCTCAAAGTTAGATTCGACATGAAATGTCAAATCATGCATAGGAAAACTATCCATACCATAACTACCATAGCTAGTAGTGGCAGGTTCAAAATGAGTCTCGGCGTCCTCCGGCATGCCATACCAGTAACGCGTCAGTGGGGAATCAGCCCTAGAGTGAATAGGTCTATCATGCATGGCTCCAATCTCAGAAATCACAGGGCCTAACTCAGCTAAGTCAGGTGAAGGATCGTAAGTAGGAGTAAATTCCCCATCGTCAACACGAATGGGAGGAGGTGGTTCAGGAATACCTTCTGAAGAATCTCCCATGGTGTGTGAATCAATGTGTGACATAGTCTACCTGGACTGTCTAGGTCCCTCTCCCAAAGGAGGAGGATAAGTAGAAGGCGAAAGTCCTGCTAAATGATGAGAACGGCGCGGAACCGCACCCGAATCCACAATGACTCAAAAAATAGAAAAGACTCTCTGTTGTAAAGGAAAGTATCCTATGGCTAGGGTTGAAAGAGAGATGCACAATGTTCAGCAAGTATATAACAGCAAGTTTCAGAGATGAGAAAGATCCACACCTAATAAACTGAAGGCTGTTCCAAGCTTTCTCTTCAATCCTCTTCTTGCTCCTCTCGCTCCAAGAGACCTACAAAACAAGTTATACCTTCCTCAAACCATTATGACCATATATAAGACAATGATAATCAAATAAACATAAACAAATGATCTGAATAATATCATCATATGATCAGAAACAGAGATTCAATCACACATTGAACAATGATTTGGGAAGAAGAAGGACATCACATCTTTATTAATCCTAAAAACAAGTACAAGTATACCTTCTCTTCAGGTTTGGCACCTCATGAAACCTTGATCTGGATCTGCTGCTTCTCTTCTCCAAAGAACTCGGCCTCCAAGCTCTGCAACACAAGGGGAAGACCTCCAGGGAAAAGGTGTGGGCAAAGAGAGTCCCGATTTCACCAGCATAACAATGCATAAATTCCAAGTCCCCTATCATGGACCTCCCTACCACTATTTATATGGATGAAATAAGGTAGTTCGAAGGTTAGAGAAGTTACAGTAGTTAAGGAAATCGGTTAGATGACAAAACTAATCTCCAATTAACTCGTGTTTTATGTTTTAATGTTAAGAAACAGATGCGTGACTATGAAGGAGGACAAACCATGCATGATATGCAAGTTTTCACAAGAGCAACCCGCGAATATATGCATGCGCGACTTGCAAAACACAAGAGTCGTGCATGATGCGTGGGTTGCACATAAGGAGAGTCACGCATACACAAAAAAAACACATTTTTAAGGTATTTCTGTGCATTTTCAGACTTTGGTGTCTTCTAGAAAGTTTTATCTAACTGAAATACCTTTCCAACGGCATAGAAATGAGGTCAAACGGAGTTACAGAACTCAAGATAT
>LPNX010809207.1:0-32464 GCA_001517045.1 Pseudotsuga menziesii
ATATAACTGATTCCAATGAAACTTAATTACTAATATTTTGAAAGTCAATGATTTTTTTAATAAACTAGCATATCATAAAATATGCATAAAAAACCAATTCCAATCAAACTCAAACTAAAGTACTAATATTTAGCAAAATCAATTACTAACAACAATTTTAAACAAATGTTTTTAGTAACATATCATAAATAAAATCACTAACTTAGTGGAAATTGATTGTTATTTAAAACCAGGGAAATGCTAAGTATCTTTAGATAGGTTGGAAGAAATACAAAATGTGAGCAAGAATGTAATAACAACCAATACACTAATAACATTCACAAATTATATATCCAACATTGACACATTATACATGAATTACTTTCACAAATTATATAACCAATTTTCAATGCTAGGGCATACATTTATTAATTACCATTCTCTTAAAATTCTACACAAGATAATAATTATAATCTAACAAAACACTAAACTATTTCAACACCCACAACAAAATAATCAATATACTATAATATCATAAAATATATATAAAAGTGGTTCCATTGAAACTTAATTAATAATATTTTACAAAGTAAATGAGATTTTTTAATAAACTATCATATCATAGAATATGTGTAAAAAGCCTAATCCAATCAAAATAAAAACACAAGTACTAATATTTAGCAAAACCAATTACTAACAACAATTTTAAACAAATTTATTTAGTAACATATAGCAAATAAAATGAGTATCTTATTGAAAATTTATTGTTATTTTTAAAATTAGGTAAATGCTAAGTATCTTTAGATAAATTGTAAAAAATACAAAATGTGAAAAAAATGTAATAAAAACCAATACACTAATAACATTCACTAATTATATATCCAACATTGACACATTATATATGAATGACTTTGACAAATTATACAACCATTTTTCATTGCTAAGTCATAGATTTATTAATTACCATTCTCTTAAAATTCTATACATTTATGAATAATAATTACACAACAATATGAAAAAATTAAGCAATAAAAATTATGAATTTTTCACAATGCTTAATAAAAATATGAAGATGGATTATATAAGTTGAGCAAAATACAAAGATGATAAATTTAAAATACACACCAAAATTTAATTTTACAGAAAAAAGTGAAAAATTATGAAATTTACATGCTATATAAAAGTATGAAATATAAATATAAGTTATACATATGATAAGTTAAGTTTATAATATATTTAAAATATATTAGATTCATAAATATATATTTATTAGTAATTAAAAATTATTAGTAATACAAAATTATAAAAAAAATACAAGTTGAAAGATGAAAAAAAACTTTAAAATACATAATACATAAATATAAATAACATAATTTCATAATTAAATAATTACATAAAAGAGGTTAAGGGAATGAGAGGTTGAATGGCATAGAAAATGGATAATTAGTTTTGTAATTATTAGTTTATCATTAGTTTTTTCTTTTTCTTTTTATAAGTTGCATTAAAAAGTGGGTATCACTGTCTCTTTTAGTTATGTAATTAGAGCCCTACAAGATATAGCAAGTCTGCACAGGAAGGTTTCATAGCACGAGTGATGGGACTTTCAGTTCAGTTACTCTATCTATGAAGGGTAAAATCTCATTTCCTGCCAGTAAAATAATATATCACCTATTGTAATGAGATTAAATGCTTAATATATTTCAAAGACATTTAAATTAATATTTTCATATTTTCATATAAAAAAAAGTATTAACATAAATACTATACATTGCCAGAATTTAAATTTAAACATCTACTGCAAGTCTTGCAAGAAATACTAATTACAGCGTAATCAGAGTTACCTTTCATACGAAAAGACGAAATTCATTTCACCCACAGGGATAAAATAAATTCATTTCACTGGCATGTATAAAATTTGTAATCTTGTTAAGCCACTAGGAACATAAATGTTAAGGTGGTTTGTGATGTTGACTCGCTGTTCTGACTTTGACTTACTAGACGTGATAGAATAGATGTCATGTCATGCCCTTGACAGTAGGGTTTTCTTTCTTCCCGGTGCCACTTGGATGATCAGAACAACAAGGGAAACCTTCGAGAGGTTGTGTTTAGGTCGAACCCTAATTTTTAGAGACATCGTGTGAAGAAGATTTTGGTGGTGTTTAGGTCAACCCTTTTTTTTTCTTGTTTCTATTTACCCTCGCCCTTCTTACTTGACTTTTTTTTAATGTTTTCTCAATACTTTTTTTAATCTTTTCTCAATACAATTGGGTTTTAAAATTGAAAAAAATAATCATTATAAAACAAACTAATGTATACTCAATTTTGTAATTTAATATTAAAAGAATTACAAAATTATAACATTTAAAATTATTTATCTATCCAACACATTATATTAAAAACCAAAAATAAATTAATTTATAATAGTGAAAAAGTAAAAATTCTAAATAGCATAATTAATACTGATCACTGATTATTTTCAACTCTTTTCTTCTTACTTAACTATATTTTCCAACAATACATCTGACTTCCTATTTCTTTGATAATTTAAACCCAGATTGGAACACATATTAATAATAAATCCCAGAATTAGGTGGACAACTTTTTGATTAAATTGCCTACAGCGAATTTGAAGAGAAAAAATGTCAAAATAGACAAACAAACTTAGCGGTGGGCCAGCTAAGTTTAACAGTAGTGTAATAATGAGCTAAGAGTGGGTCAAGCTTAACTGAAAGCAATAAAAATACTTTTTAGCAAGTTAATAATAGCCTTTGCTCACCAAAAATAATCTATCAATTCTAATTTGATTTAAATTTAAAATTTATGGATGAAAGCTATGAAGGCGTTAGAACAAAATAGTATATCAAATCTAATTCGATTTATGGAATCATTTTCTTTCATTCATTTTCTTTTATGTATGTGATGAAAGCTAACTAGGGTTTTCATTCATGCATATAATGAAAGCTAACAAGCGCGTTAGAACAAAATAGTCTATCAAATCTAATTTGATCTATTGAATCTTCTTCTTTCATTCATTACAGGCATAGGTGAAATTAGATGCAAACCATGAATGAATGTACAACCTTTACCTGTCAGTCATCTGGTTGATTTATTTTCGAGCGTGATCATCCACCGATCTGAACAAATGACAAGTTCTGTGCGATCATCCTGTAATGTGAACAAATGGATAAATGCCTGATTATGATGATGAAATTTAAAAGAAAAACATAAAGAAAAATAAAGTAATAACTTAATTTGTCAATTTAAAGGGGTTTGGGAAAAATAATTTATTCTCAAAAAACAGATATCTTCAACAGGTGAATTATAGGTTTTATTGATCTGCACACTGTGCAAAGGGTTTCTTCATTGTCCATATCAGAGAATGTGAAGACATGGCAGATGGCAGATATTTTTGAAGCTGGATTTAAGGTTATATATGCGCTATTGGACATAGTTTGTTAACCTGGAATAGGAAGAGTTGTTCAAAGCCCGAATCTATGGTTTTTTTTAATGAATTCTTGAATGAAAATATTTTACAAATGAATTCTGGAACGAAAAGATTTTATAGCAAATATGAAAGTCTTAATATTAATAGAAATTCTTAATATATTTTTGCAAGGCTCATCTATGCACAGGACAAATAACCGCTAACTAAGAAATTATTGGAAGAATCTGTGAAGATCAACTGCACACCCAATGGAAAGTAAGGTAATCATCATTCCACATGGAAGCATGAATTTTAGAAGAAACCGAACTGCCAGGAATATGTACGGAATGGCTAAAACAGCTGGATCAAGGAAAAAAGAAAAAAAGAGTAGAACAAAAGGATAAAAGCATATATTACAAGAGCCTTGTAAGACGAATGGATGAAATCTCGAAAGTGGAAATATCAATTGAGATGATATATAAGCAGTCTATAGAGGAACAAAACAGCAAGGTTCTAATAGAAAACTCCCGGGCTCTAATAAGAAAATGCCAAGGATCTCATAGAAAACGTCAAGGGTTTCATAAGAAAATAGAACCTGGAACATAAAGGAAAAAAACTCTAAATTACTGCAACTGCTTAGTATGATTATAATAGTATTAGAAAACCACAAGAAACCTGAATCTGTGCAACTACCATATGCATATAAAACTAATACTACACAACAAATAAAATACTCTGCACAAGATATGGGTACATTTAAAAAAACGGACCAAACCAGGGAGTATTACGCCATATACCCGGTATATATTTACAATTTAATCCACAGAGTAAATAGAGCTGCATAATTTCATCCAGAAGAATACCAATTAATCAATCCATGCAATCAACAGACTAAATGATCACATATTTGAAAGCTAATAATAATAATAACAAGATTTCAAGAAATATGAAGTAACATAACCGGTTTGAATTTCGAACTGCATGCTCGGCTTTGGATCCGATTCCATTAAAGGATACTTCCATTGCTTGGCCTTCGATCCGATTCCATGTGCGATATTGGATAGAGAAATACTTTTACCTGGATCAGCAGATATTTTTGAAGCTGGCTTTAGGGTTATATGTGCGATATTGGACATAGTTTTTTTACCTGGAATGGAATAGGAAGAGCAAGAGTTGTCCAAAGCGTTAATCTATAGTTTTTTTAACGAATTCTGGAATGAAAAGAATTTACAGCAAATATGAAATTCTTAATATATATTTGCAGGGGTCATCTATGCAAATAACTGCTAACTAAGAAATTATTGGAAGAATCAGTGAAGATCAACTCCACACCCAATGCCAAGTAAGGTAATGACCGTTCCCCATGGAACCATGAATTTCACAAGGAACCGAGCTGCAAGGAATTAGTACCGAATTGGTAAAACAGCTGGATTAAGACAAAAAGAAAAAAAGAGTAGAGCAAAAGGATAAAAGCATATATTACAGGAGCCTTATAAGCTGAAGGGATGAAATTTTGACAAAATAGTCCCTATTATTGTAAGCCGAATGGATGAAATCTTGAAAGTGGAAATTCAATTGAGATGATATATAAGCAGTCTATAGAGGAACAAAATGGCCAGGGTCTAATACAAAACTCCCAGGCTCTCATAGAAAACGCCCCACATAGAAAACGCCCAGGGTTTCATAAGAAAATAGAACCTGCAACATAAAGAAAACCGCAAGAAACCTGAATATGTGCAACTGCCATATGCAAATAAAACTAATACTACACAACAAATAAAATACTCACACAAAATATGGGTACATTTAAAAAGCGGACCACACCAGAGAGTATTACACCATATACCCGGTATAGATTCACAATTTCATGCACAAAGAATAAATCGAGCCGCATAATTTCATCCAGAAGAATACCAATTAATCAATCCATGCAATCAATCGACTAAATGATCACATATTTGAAAGCTAATAATAATAATAACACGCTTTCAAGAAACATGAAGTAACCTAACCAGTTGAATTTCGAACTGCATGCCCGGCCTTGGATCTGATTCCATTAAAGGATACTTCCCTTGATAAATTTATATTTGGCATTTTGATAGAATCAAAATTTCATCCAGAGTAAAAAGAGCTGCACAATTTCATCGAGAAGAATACCAATTAATCAATCCATGCAATCAAGAGACTAAATGATGACAGATCTGAAAGCGAATAATAATAGGAAGCTTTCAAGAAATATGAAGTAACCTAGCCGGTTGAATTACAAACTGCATGCTCAGCCTTGGATCCGATTCAATTAAGGGATACTTCCATCGATAAATTTATGTTTGGTTTTTTTATATAATTACAATTTCATCTACAAAGAGTAAAAAGAGCTGAACAATTTAATACAGAAGAGAACCAATTAGTCACTACATGCAATCATGATGATAAATCTGAAAGCTAATAATTATAATAACAGGCTTTCAAGAAATATGAAGTAACGTAACAGGTTGAATTTCAAACTGCAGGGTCTGCCTCGGATCCGAGATCCGTTTATAGATCGGAGATCCAATTGCATTAAACGATACTTCCATTGACAAATTCATATTTGCCCTTTTGTTCAACAATACCGTTATCATAAGTCTAATACTCATGATTTGAAATGCTTTTTTGGCCTTTTTGGTGGCAAATGTTCTTATCATACAACTAATACTCATGATTTGAAATGCTTTTTTGGCATTTTTGGTGGCAAATGTTCTCATCATACAACGGATACTCCTGATTTGAAATGCTTTTTGTAGTTCACACTTTGTTTGCGTGTTTTTGTCATATTCTATACATATAATATTTAGAAGTGGAGAACATTCCATTCCATCTTTTGCCACGTTGGATTAGCATGTAATTGATATGTTGACATCATTAGCTTATTAGCCACTACATAGTTAGCACGTTGGATGGATTAGCGTGAAGTTATAAGGGTTTTGATTATGGCAGCTGGGTCAGTTGAGCTTGCTTTTTTTAATAACTTAAATTTCAAGTGATACAGATATTTCTCACCAAATGAATGAGTCAACATGGATTTCTTTAAGTGACTAGTCCATGTTTTATTTATTTCCTTTGATTAGGTTAAAGGGGAGGTGAGTAGTCGACATTGTATTTATTTTCAATTTTATTAAGTAAAAGTTGAGTTAATTTTTTATTATTTTAATGTTTAGTTGATTATGTTGATATGTGTATAGTATTTTTAATTAGAATATATGTATTTTACAGAGTAAGAATTTAGTTTTAAGAATTTCCAAATATTATTTAGTTAGTTATATTTATCTCTATAAGTTTGTATTTAGTAATGTAAATATAATAAATTTGTGTTTTTTTTCACATTTTTAAGAATAAAGAAACACTATTACAATTAAAATTTTAAATAAAAGGTTATAGTGTAACTAAACTTAATTTTATGTTTTTTAAAATTTATGATTATATTTAAAATATTGTTATTTATTTATTTATATGTTTTAAGTTTGTTATACTACAATGTTTGATTAGCATTTTACTAGTTAAAGATTAAGGTAATAAATTTAGTATTTATAATTTTTTTTACTAGGGGAATCTAGAAATGGGATGAGCACTAGTTACCATTACACCCTAGGTGAAACCAAAGAGCTGCCACAATGGGGACACCTTTTGAACCAACCACCTCTTACAAGGCTTAGGCTAGCTTTGTCAGCTTGTCTACACCAAGAAAAAAATGAATTATAAAATTAAATTGATTTATCCCCGAAATATATTTCATTGATTTTTTTTTATATAAGTTAGAGGATTGGGTTAACAATTGTCATTCATTGTTATTGAATATTTTAATTCTTAATATAATATTTTTCTTAACTCAAACGGATATATTTTTTATTTTTTTATGAGGAATATGAGGTCTGATTTGGCAAATGCCAATCAACGAGTTACACGAAGAGCTTGCAAACTACTTCAAGAAGATCAAGGAATGTACAAAGTATTACAAAGTGAGATAGAGTCTCCCCAATAGTCCAAATTCAACAAAATGGATCTCAGTTAAAACTTTATGGATTCTCCATTTATGCTAAGGAAGCCTTGAGGAAGCAAGCAGGCTTTATTTGCCAATGCATCTGCAGATTTATTTAATTCATGAAGAATTTGAAAAGATGCCACCATTTCAAACTCTTTTAAATGATTCTGAATTCTCTGCAGTGTATTATTCAAAATGAGATTTGTAAAATGATCTTCTGAATTTAGAACTTTGATCAATATTTCAAAGTATCCATGAATTTGGATTGACTTGTAACCCAGCTCCTTAGCAATTTGACACACCTTCAAGAGACAGTAACTTCAACCTTATTGTTAGACATAAATCCAAGACCCCAACTAAAGCTAGTTTCAGTCAATCTATCCAGAGAAAAAACCAATCCCCTAGCACTAGAGATCCCAGGATTCCCCTTGGATGCATCGTCAAAGAAAAATTGCTACTGAATGGGAGCTCAACCACCAAGCATTAAATGAAACAACATTGCAACATGCACGTCAGGAGGGTGAGCTTCCAGGTTTGATGCAAACTAAGTTTTTAATACCCAATGGATAGGGAACCAACCATGCAAAGAACTCAGAGGATAGGGAGGAAGGGACCATCGATTTACACACAATCTCCGCAATCATATTTTTAATTTTAAACACCGCAAGCTAAGGAGTTGAAGGCTGATCATTGAATATCCAATTATTTCTTGAGATCCAGAATTGCCACTAGGTAATTTTGGGAATCGATTTCCAGAAATCAGTCATTTTATCTTTTGCAAATGTATTGCAATCCTGCCATGCTGAATAGAGAGAGACAATAGAAGATTGATTTGGAACCGATACTTGCAGGATGGAAATGACCATCTCCCACACTGTTTTGGAAAAGAGATAATTGATAAAAATATGATCCACCATTTCAGAATCAGAGTTGCAAAAACAACATTTAAAGGGTCCATGAAATCCTCTTATGATCAGATTATCGTCGGTCAAGAATTTATTATGCATAAGAAACCAAGTAAATAAGTTTACCTTGGGGCGACAATGAGTGGACCACACTGATTTCTAGATCACCGGAGAAAGATGAGAGACATGAGGAGCTAGCAAGACTGAGAAACCTTGAGCATCAGAGTAAAAGCTGGAACGTCCCCCTACCCATTGATCTTTATCAGAATGATGAATTGGAGCGAGTCCTGCAAGGAGGGAGATAAAACGAGACATTTGGGAATGGAGATGATCAGGTAGCTCTGGAATGGACCAATCTGCCCAATTTCCAATGCTGTCCCAAGAGAAAATATCATCTAGTCGTAACAGATCTTTATTAGAGAGCCAATTCTTAATTTATTCTAACTCAATGACAGAGGAAAGGGGAGAATTTCCAACAATTTTGTCATCCCACAGAAGGATTCTCTTCCCATTACCCAGGATTCTGTAGAGGTGATGGTTGAAGTTGTCAAGTCCTTTTCTGCATAAATTCCAGGTAGCTGAGTGTGTGGAGGTATTTGAAGATGAAATATTTCTCATTGAGCCACCATTTAAATACTTCATCCTAAATATCTTACTAACTGGGTGGTTTTTATCAGCATAAAGTTGCCAAATGAGTTTACCTTCCATTTCTAGGTTAGACAAACTAGGATCATGAATTTGCAATCCACCTTCTGACATAGGTATTTTTAGAATGTCCCAACTAACCAAATGAATCTTGTTCTGGATGCCTTTACCTCCATTCCAAAGAAAATCTCTCAAGAGTTTTGAGATATGAGACATGATAGACTTAGGAGCAAGCAATTAAGAAGATTGAAAGATGGGAAGGGCTGAAAGAACTGACTTAATCAAAATCAATTTGCTATCCTTGGTTAATCACTGACCACCCCAAGAAGCATTTTTTTCCTTTATCTTGGATAAAACATCAAGACAAAGAGAGGGAGGGCTAGATCCGAGAGATAGAGGAAGACCCAGATACTTGATCTTCTCCCACTTATCATAACCAGGGATTCCCAAAGAATTTTCTATTCAAAGGATTGGCGAATGATCTACATTCCAACCATAGACAACACTTTTTTTATAGTTGATCAGAGCTCCTGAAATAAGGCATAAATGTTGCAGCACTTCTCTGAAAGAACGAGCAATATTTAGAGAGGCCCCGCCAAAAAGGAGAGAATCATCCATGAAGAGGGCATGATTTATTGGATCCACACCCCTGACAATCTTAATTCCTAACCCTAAGTCCTCCTTCCTTTTCTGTGGTAAGTTTTCTACTGATATTTTCAGCCATCAAGATATAGAGAAAAGTTGACAACAGGCACCCTTGGCGGAGTTCTCTTAATGCTTGGAAGAATTCTGATGATCTACCATTGACCAAAGGCACAATCCAAGGATTGTCTGTACAATATTTTATAATATTAACAAACTCAAAGCTGATGCCAAAAGAAAGAAGAACTTGATAGAGGTAGGAAAGATTTACTCGATCAAATGCATTCTTCATATCCAATTTAATTAACATTCCTTTCTCCTTCCTTTGGAAACTTGAATGAAGGGCCTCTTGAACTTGGATAACATTATCAACTGGATGCCTACCTTTAATAAATCCCCCATGAAGTGGAGAAATCAGCTTTCTTAACAAGAGTTTAAGGAGATTAGCTAACAACTTGGCGAGGATTTTGTAGGAAGCATTGCACATCGAAATAGTTCTAAACCTATCGAAAGTATCAGGGTTGACTTCCTTTGGGATTAAAGTTAGGAATGTAGAGTTCATGCATCTACCCACTTTACCTTTTTTTGAAAGGATAACACCATGCCGATCAGATCTGTTTCGATGATTTTCCAATAGGCTGTATAAAAGTGGAAAGAAAACCCATATGGCCTGGGAGATTTATCTGGCTCCATATCCCATATGACATCTAAAAATTATTTTTTGAGAAGGGTTTCATTAGGCCAACATTACACTTTGGGCTGACAAGAGATGGAATATTAACCAAAACATCAACAGACACTTCACCATCAGATATACCATCCTCCAGAAATAGTTGTTGAAATTGCTTTGTTGCAGCGTGTTTTAAATGTTCATGGAATTTAATAATTTCTCCCTCGCCAATGGATATTTATGAAATGTGGTTCCAACACAATCTAGATTTGCATTGGAGGTGAAAAAAAACTGAGTTTTTATCTCCAACCTGCAACCAGAGACTTCTAGACTTCAATCGTAGATATTCCTCTTCCTGTCGGAAATATTGAGAAGTTTTAATTTGTGCAAAGTGTTTGAGAGATAACTGAGATTTTGTAATTTCACTTTCTTCCATTTCTAACTGAATCTCAGATAACTCAATTACTTTCTCAACTCTGCTACTAGTAGGAGTATTTAAAGAATTGTTTGCCCACTTTTTCAGAGCATATTTTTTTTTTTAAAGTTTCTTCTCCCAGACAAAACTCAGGGAACCATTGACATAGTGAGCCCAGGTTTTAGCCACTAAATCAAAAAATCCATCTCTATCAATCCACAGTGGGCTGAAGTGAAATGGAATCGTTCCAAGGTGTTCTTCCATTTTAAACTTCAAATAAATAGGTGTTGAGGCCTGGAAATTCGCAGGAAACAACAGAAAGGGATTCTCCCCAGTCAACATTCCCAACTAGCCCGTTGACTATTTGGTATAGGGAATCTGTCCGGTTTGCGGTCCGGCTACCTTAGGTCAAGTAACAAAACAAAGGTTTTACCGGTTGCGGCCCGGTCCACCGTGTTTTTGTATTTTTTGACTTAATGTATGAGATGCATATGCCTAACTAACAATGCAGGATGATTTGGATGCCGGGAGCAGTCACAACATGATGCACAGGTTCTTACCTCTCGTCTTAGAATCACCTGCATCCAAATCACATATGCAGTAATGAAATGAACTAACTATCTATCTATCTACCTATCCCCAGGGAGCCAAATTGTAAATTATTTGTGAGTAATGTGTATTGTACATGCAATATAAAGAGAAACTACAGTTAGCTGATATTTCTTTCCACAATGCATGAACGATTAAAGATATTTCAACAACCAGATAGCCAATTGTTTTATGAACCGCATACATTACTCATGGTGGTCATTCCACAAAATAAACTAGAAATCATTTAAACAAGAACATAGGTTCAAAGAGTTAGAACGATCTCATGGTTAGTGGACAAGAAACTGGAAAACAAAATAGTTCATCTTTCATCCATCCACAGCATAACATTTGGACATTCCACCAATCTTTCTCCAACAAGTAAACCATATTTCATTATTGCAAGGAGAAATAGTTCTTCTTACAATATCACCTTTTAGTCTCACTAGGAAAAATCCCCCTTTGCTCCCTCTACGTCTTTTACATTTATACAAAAGGGTGAGACTGTTGGGCTACCCAAAGTGACCTTTGGGCTTCCCAACCCCTCCTTTCCCAACGTTCTACTTTTCTTAAATGTTTTACAAAAATAGTTACAAATTACAATAATGACCGATCCTTCATGAGGAGGGTCCCACTTGGGTATCTAGAAACTTCTTCCATGCCGTAGCATCAGAGGCAATGCCTCAAATGCGCAGGGTTCCAAAAACTGAATGTTGATTTCAAATTTTTCGGCCTGGTTCTTTATAGCCTCCACTCGGGCTGCGCTTAACCGAAGCTGGTCTTCCAAAAGCTACACACGAATGGTTGAATGGCCTACTTCATTTCTCAGAATCTGGTCATCAATGGCCTTAATGTGTTGCATTCTTGCTTCTTCATCCTGATGTCTTTTCCGCAACATCTCTACAAATGAATTGTGGTCTGGAAAATCATCTAGCCTCTGCTCGGCTTCTACCTAGCACCAGTTGTACGTAATGAGGAATCTCCTAAAAAATTCCATACAGGCTCCCTTTGTCTTCTTGACTGCCTTCTTGAAATCCTCTGCGGTGTTAATAGCAAATTCTATTAAGTCGTAATCCGGCTTGAGGGCTTGCTTATCTTTCGATGGCAGCTCTGCTGGAGTTTCTTCATTGCTTTCCAACCTCGCCATTCTTGCAGTCAAGACCTCTAGGATGTCCTGAGATCTGTCCAGAAAGTAAGATGCATTTTCCAAGATCTCTTCCAATCGGCCATCGATCTGCAGCACTCTACATCTCTCCTCTTCAACAGTAGTCTGTAGCTGTAGCATCTTGGCTTTTTGGGCCAAGACATTCTCTTTAAATGGCTGGAGGTTAACCTGCTACTCCCTTGCTTTCTCCAGAGCAGCTGTCAGAGAAGAAATCTGCTCTTGATGTTTCTCTTTCTACTCTTTGGAGTGCATCTCACTGGCCTGTAAGATAATCTTTTGCTGCTCTTCTAGCTCTTCCACCTTGTCCTGCAGCCGTTCCTTTTTTATCCTCAGTTCTTGATATTCTTTCTATATTTTCTCCAGGGATTCTTGTGTTGTTTCTCTAACCTGTCTTTCTACTTGGAGGGCCTGCAATTCAGCCTTAGAAGCCTTTATCTCCCTCTGCATGTCTTCATACTTCCGCTTCAGCCTATTTCTTTCTTCTCTTTCTTTCCTCAGTGTATTTTTTAACTGAGCAGAGGACTTCTGGGACTTCTCCAAGTCACTCATTACTTTACCCATGTTATCCTCTGAGGCGTTGATTAGTGCAGCCCTGGCCCTTAGGGTGAATCTTGGATCTTGGTCTGTTCCTAACATAACAGTCGTATCCGTTATCATTTTACCAGGAAGACCTTTTGCCTCAACTTTCATCTCTGTTCTCTTTATTATCCTTTTTGTTGCTCGATCATAGAAAACAGTGTTGAAGTCAGGGATTTCTTCTCCCTTTTTCTGAACAAAAGGAACTAGCTTGAGGGTGGGGACCACAGGTGTGCTAGTAGCAGGAACTTGTGGGTCCCAAACTTCTGGGTTTTCCTTCTCCTGGGTCTGCCCTTCGGCTATCTCGGAAGCTGACTGTTCTGTCTCAGTCTATGTCGGCTTCAACCTCTCTACTTCCTGCTTTTGTAGCTCCTCATCGAGCTTTCTCTTCGCTTCTTCAGCTGCTTCTCTAGCTGCTTCTTCTGCTTCTTTAGCTGCTTCCTGGGCTTTCTCAGCTGCTTCTTGGGCAGCTTTTCTTTTCCCTTCCTCTTCGCTTTGCAGCCATGCTGTAGCTTTCTGTGCCAATATCTGGGCTTCCTCTTTTCTTCTCTTTACTTCTTCCTCAGCCTTAGCCTGTTCATCCCCCTTCCCACCTTTGGTGGTGATCTTTTTCTTGAATCTTCTCCTCAGTGCTGTCATGTTTGGGGCATTTCAGAAGACAAACTCTTCCCTATCAAAATGGTGGGTATACTCAAAATGCACCTTGTTTTCTTTACAATGTTCCGCAACTTTACCTTGGGAGTCATTTCTGTGATAGGGCATCTCGCCAAAGTGGAACCTTTGCAGCTCTTCTACAAATTCATCAGCTTGTTTCACCCTAGTGAACCTGTAACTTCCTAGTTTGAAGGGCAAGGGAGGATAAGCAGTCTTCTTATGTTCGAATGGGAAGCTGCCTATTCCATCCAGGAACACTTTTCTGACAGCCTCCTTGTGAATAATGTAATCAGTTGCATATTTAGGTAGACGGGAAGGTACTCTCGAACCTCCAAACATCCTGAAGTACAGGCCATTTTCAATCAAATAGTAGTCTGCATACTCTGCTATTACTTGCAAGGCCTCCTCCGACATACAATCACACTCCTTCAAGAAAATGAGTGTGTATAGAGGCATAAGGAAGTGTTCACAGACTTCTTTGCAATGGTTGTGATATTTATGTGCCAACAATGGTTTATAAGCAGCATAAATAGGCATTCTTTCCCTGTCCTAGATGCACCTGAGACCAGGGAAAGGATAGTTGCATAATATACAGTCCATCAGTATGGAACTCATATAAAATTCAGACTTTTTCTGGGCTTCTCCTCCCAAGGCTGAGGCCAAGCAAGCAGAGAGACTGTTTGAGACAAGGTTGGCCCAGTTGAAAATTGTCCCCTGGGTTGCAACATAAAAAATGATAGGTATCCATTCTAGTTTGAAAAACCTACCATGAGCTCTTCCAAATATTCTGTTGAGCATCAAGGCTATGAATCTGTATGGAGCTCTTAAACTTGCAGTATCATATTCTCCTGTTACTCTGGTCCTGAAATGTTTTCTAGTCAACATCATTCTTTTCATGGTTTCTACCAAGTCCATTCTAATGTTGTTTAACCAGTCATCAGATATGAACACTTGGGCTTCTGGCAAGTGGTAGGCCAAGGCAACATATCCGGGGCTGTATGCAGCATATCCCTATTTGTTAACATTCTCTAGGATCATTGTTGTGACATCTGCTTGGGGCAGAATCCAACTGATTACTTTAGCACACGGGAATAACTCGGGTCTAGTGGCGATCTTCATTAGTGAAGATCTTTCAATGTTTGCATATATGGACTCTTATTCTAAGCCCATGTCAGGAACTTCTCTTCGGGTGATCAGTCTATAGATTTCCCCCCACTGGTATTAAGGTTCAATGCTAGAAATGCACTTCGTGTCCTCGTATATGTATGCTGTCTTAGTTACAACTTCTACTTTTGGCTCTTCCTCGACCACAGGGGCCTTCTTCTTTTGTCTCTTTGACATGGTGAGCTCTTCCTACCATAAAATTGTAACATTAATCCCTTTTTCCTGAGTGGAAAACCTGTATACATCAATGTACAGTGTGCGGTTTCTTCTATGTTTTAACATGATAGCAATCAATCAATGAAGCAAGTATATGCATGTATAGACTGAAATAAGCTAACCAACAGAATTATTAAACCCAATGGGCAGTGTTCAGTGACTTTGTCTATATCTAGCATGATGGAAAACAAGTCATATATAGTAAAATGTGTAATCTGCCACTGCTGTAGGATATTAAACAATTCTATCAATCATATTCAAGACGACAATAAATCTACATTAACGTGCAACAAGTCTCAGCTCTTTGCGTACGCCATGGTCGTTTCGCTGTGCGGGAAAGACAGTAGGTACATGGGTTTTATCAACAACACCACGCTTACGCACTTAGGGTCAACAAGCTAAGAGCAGTGGTACACCTTCTTCCCCCGCCCAGGTTCGACACTGATCACGAATTGGGTTGCGTGGGACTGTGTAGGCAGAAAGGCTAGGGTTCGGGAAATATGAAAACCTCAACAAAGGGAAACCACCAAAATGCTACAGAAAAACCACAAAATCCTCCCCCTACAAACCCATCATCATACATAGGGTAGCTTGGTGCAGACGGCATAACGGTCACCTGCACCAAACCCCCATCCACTACGCGCGAGGTTGCACACAAACAGCCGCGGTCAAAAAACTACTCCGCAGTTAAAATTCCCCACCCCATGGCCTACTATGATACACAATCCTCAAATATATATGCAATTACGGGTTTGAGTAAATGGATGGGAAAACAAACCACCGTAGCAAGCATAACCACCAAACGCTCAACAAGAAGGGAAAGGAAAATGAAGCCTACCTGGCACTGATGTGTAATCGACGTGGAGAGGTCTGTCAGGCTCCACAGTGGAGACACCTGGACTGCATGTACCAGGAACAAGGGACTGGGTGAGCGCGATAGCACGATATTCACAGCTTGCGACAGTCAAAACGGCAGTTGAAAATAATAATAGAAAAATAACCCTTCGACCCCATATATATAGTCAACCACCACGGGCGGGCAAAATATCGGACGTCGGAAATTTTTCTAATCGGAGGTTGAAAGTATAACTCCCTCGGCAACGGCGGCAAGCCAAAACATAAAACCATCCATGGGGATAACCGTAACGGAACCTCGGAAGAAAAACCCCTCGAGACCATAGTGAAATGATATCCGCAACGACAGAGCTGCGAAAGATAAATATATCCAAAATGGGAGAAAAGTTTGAATCAGGAAACCAACAGCTAGACATCGGAAGGCTAATGACCTCGGCAGCCGCAACGGTGAGAGCCCAAGACTTACAGGGTCAACAAGGATACATAAGCAGGAATTGAAAACCAACAGGAATCGGAAGAGTTAATGGTTTGCTGTCCGCAACGGCGGAGGAAATAATCATAAAAACTTTCGATGCAAAACCAAAAAGCATCCAACGTAAAACAAAGAAATTGGAAAAACAATCGAATTCAAACCGAATATCTATTTGCAACGATGGGAGAAGAAGTCACAATGGCTCTGATGCAAAACCAAAGGGCAACCGATTAAAACCAATGTATTGGAAAGAAAGTCAAAATCACGACTTGCTATTTTTCCGTAACGACGGAGAAAGAAATGACAAATTCTTTCGATTCAAACTAAAAAACCAACCAATTAGACCAATCATATCGGGAGAAAAAATTAAGTTAAGACTCACTATTCAGCGACAACGGCAGAAGCTTTAACAAAATAGGTCCCCGATTGAACAAACTGAAAGTGCATCCAAAGGCAACGATAAAGTATGATCAAATATTAGATTTCTTCAACATCAGAGGAGGAATTAAAACCAGCAGTAGATCAATCCAAGCCTTAGAAAATTCCTTCTGGAAAATTCTTAGACCAAATCAAAGAAGAGAATCACACTAATCCAAATAAAAGGAGGGTCCTAAATTTTTTTGGAATTTTGGGAAATTGTTGCAGCTGCAACAATTGGCGACTACCTGGTGAACCCCAGATTTCTGAATTAACTCCTTCCCAGTGCAAGACTGTCTGAATAAAGTTGAAATCTTCTAGATGTTTGTATTCCTAAGCTGGTCAACCTATGCATTTAAATCATTGAGAAGTAGTCCATTCTTTGGGAAATGGTAACATCAAAAATATTGCAAGTCTAAATAACTCTTTTGAGGCCTGATAAGTGAGGTTCGTTTTACCTATCCTTAGGTAGTTTCAGGCTTGGACAGCACAGTATTGTAACAGATAGTAAACAGCATTATCCTTTTGTTCCTCATTCCCATGCCATTTTCACTTTTGTGCCATTTGAACTTTAGTTCTTGTGAGTCCTCCATTTGCCTTTCTTTCTAAATTTTATTCAGGCTCCTCTATCCCATAGTGCCCTTTTGTGTGAGAGAAGAATTGGATTTTCATCTCACGGACGGAGAGGAGCTTTTGGCAATTTGAAATTTATGCTTTTGATGTTTTGCTTCGATGTGTCTTGTTTCTTTCAGGAGTTTTGACTCTTGATAGATTTTAGCTTTTCTGAAATTATGGCATGGGATCATTTATATATGATATATTGTTTACCCTACTACCTTTCCGTGGGTCTTGTGCTGTCACCCCCTTGGACATTTAAGATGTGAAATGGATGGAGCCCCGAAATAGTATTCCAGACCTCTTTTACTTCTGAGTTATTTACAGGGGTTAAGTAAGACTTCAATGAATGCATGGCCAGTTAGGAACACTGCTACTAGAATACATTCTATGTTTAAAGCCCAGTCTTTTGCTCAAGTTTTTTGTTAATAAAGAACCCTGATGCTTCCATTGCAACCAAGAGTTTTCCTCTTTATTCAAAACCAAAAGAACAACTAATAAAGCAGAAAAATAAAATAGCATTAAATCAAACAATCAAAAGAAGACAACATCAAAGTCCTATTAAAGAAAACAAATCAATTTATTTATGTACACAGCAAAAGAAAAGAAAAATAAAAAAATAAAAATCTTCCCACCCTTAAGAATCTTCAATCAAACAAGATAAGGGGTGGGCTAGATTATAGACATGAGATATCTATCCATGGTCTAGCTGGGATATTTTTGCAATTGAACACATGTCTACAATCCTACATTCATCTTCATCATCCTGAGGAAGTTGAAGAAGCTCAGGATGGTAGTTAATCTTAGAACTGGCCTTTCTTGAGGTATGATGTCTTGGTTTAAGCTCAGTCAGATAATTTCCCAGGACAGAATCAACAGAATCATTACCTTCTCCCATCTTAGTGACAGTATACTTCATATAAGGCTCTCTCAAAATCTTAATCTTATTTGGGGTACCCTTGAGAGGCAATAATAGATGAGACCAATTCGAAGCAAAATAGCCTTCTAACCTGGCAGACCAATCTCTGTTCAGAATAATCCCATAACCACTAGGTATGTCAGCCACAGTGATGTCGATAAATTGGCAAATTTTGTTGTTTGCAGACAAGCGAATGAGGACATTTTTCATTTCTCCCACTACTTTGACACCTATGCTGTCTAATTGTGTTACTTCACAGAATGTGGACTCTAGCTATCCATTAATCTTTTTTCAAATCTCCAATGGCATAACATTCACCGCTGATCCATAATCTACTAAGCAATTATGCACGTTATGATTCAGCATTTCTAGGGTCAAAAGAAAAGGTGGGGTATCAGCTTTCTCTTCCCAACCTGGTTCTATGTCTTCTTCTCCTGGTTGGTTCTGAGTAGGTATGTCCTCTTCAAACTCTTTGGTTTCATTAGAGTTTTCCTCACTAACACCTATCTGATCTTCCACAGGTTTGACAGTTTCAGTGATTGGCTTTGCCTCTTGGTTAAGGGTATTGGCTCTATGTGTTTTGTCCTCAACTTTCACTTCTACCTGTCTCTTGACATTATCCTGTAGATTTGTAATCTTCAAAATTATGGTATTGTCTTCAATTGTTAAACCCATTTCCTTCGTTGTTGTAGCTGTGCATTCAGATTTAGGAGTACTCTCCTCGGTATCAAACAGTGAGACACCATTCCATGAAAACATGTTATCTTGTTTCTCCATGATCTGGTTTTTATTTTCCTCCTTACCACTGTCCTTAGTCAATTGAGGGTCCAACAACTTATTCATTACCAATGTCATTGAACGTAACCATTGAGGACACTTCTTTTTAGAATGAGGTTGTTGGTGAAAGGTATAGAAATTATCCCCCCCCACTTCTGTTATGTTTATTGATGCCAAATGTGGTGGAGGGACTTGACAGAGGTTGTTATCTTCTCTTTTCGGATAGTAGGTCTTATGAGTTTTCTGAATGTCTCTTTCCTTTTCCAGATCTATTATTTGGTTGGATAGCTTCTGCATCATTGTCAGCATTCCATGATAATCATGTGATTGATCCTCTTTGGGTTTAGATAGCAGTAAGGTTCTTCTCCCAGTAATCTTCTCTTCAGGTGGATCAAGATAGTCTGCTATGCTTTCCCTTTCAGCCTCTACCCTTTCAGCCTCTTCATAGGTCTCTACCAATGTAGGCTTGGCTTTCATCTTGGCAAACATGGCCAACTCAGGCCCTAGGGCTGAGGTATAATATTCAATTAAGACCTTGTCTGAGGGTCTGTTAGCTTCAGAAAAGTTCTTTAGGTATATTGAAAATCTTTGAGTGAACTTATGTACCTTTTCATTCTTCTCTTTTCTTAACAAACACAGACCCTTCATTAATGAGGCATGTGTCTTTTGGGCTGTGTATTTACTCCGGAATAGCCTTTCGAAGGTGTCCCAATCAGGAATAGAGTTTGTGGGAAATCCGAAATACCAGGATGCTGCTGCTCCTTTCAAGGTGTGAGGGAACAGTCTACAGACCACATCTTCATACTCCCCATCCCTTACCTTTCTAATGCTAGATAAAATCTTTGCAGGTGATCATCTATAGTAGTCCTTTCTTTGGGGTCAAACTTAGCCAACAGCTTGTCAAAGGCCTGAGGTAGGTTATGCAAAGGAGGTGTGAGGTTCAAAGGTGACCTAGCTCTCCAAGCCGGCAGAGGGTTGGGTGGATTTACATTAATTCCAGCCATAGGCATAGGTACAAGAACAAAGTCTGAGTAAAGATCAACGTAGGGTGAGAACATGATTTCTTACTTCAAAGGTATAACCGGAACCTGTAAGTACTTGGGTCAGGTTACAAGCTTCAAAACATCTGCTGGTGGGGTAATCTTGGGAAAAATAAGTTTCCACGGCCATCCATTCAGTGGCGGCCCTCCTTCTAGCACCAGAACCGTTGAGGCCTGGAAATTCGTAGGAAACAACAGAAAGGGATTCTCCCCAGTCAACGTTCCCAACTAGCCCGTTGACTATTTGGTATAGGGAATCCGTCCGATTTGCGGTCCGGCTACCATAGGTCAAGTAACAAAACAAAGGTTTTACCGGTTGCAGCGCGGTCCACCGTGTTTTTGTATTTTTTGACTTAATGTATGAGATGCATATGCCTAACTAACAATGCAGGATGATTCAGATGCCAGGAGCAGTCACAACATGATGCGTAGGTTTTTACCTCTCGTCTTAGACTCACCTATATCCAAATCACATATGCAGCAACGAAATGAACTAACTATCTATCTATCTACCTATCCCCGGGGAGGCAGATTGTAAATTATTTGTGAGTAATGTGTATTGTACATGCAACATAAAGAGAAACTACAGTTAGCTGATATTTCTTTCCACAATGCATGAACGATTAAAGATATTTCAACAACCAGATAGCCAATTGTTTTATGAACCACATACATTACTCATGGTGGTCATTCCACAAAATAAACCAGAAATCATTTAAACAAGAACATAGGTTCAAAGAGTTAGAACGATCTTACGGTTAGTGGACAAGAAACTGGAAAACAAAATAGTTCATCTTTCAGCCATCCACAGCATAGCATTTGGACATTCCACCAATCTTTCTCCAACAGGAAAACCATATTTCTTTATTGCAAAGAGAAATAGTTCTTCTTACAATATCGTTTTTTAGTCTCACTGGGAAAAATCCCCCTTTGCTCCCTCTACGTCTTTTACATTTATACAATAGGGTGAGACTATTGGGCTGCCCAAAGTGACCTTTGGGCTTCCCAACCCGTCGTTTCCCAACATTCTACTTTTCTTAAATGTTTTACAAAAATAGTTACAAATTACAATAATGACCGATCCTTCATGAGGAGGGTCCCACTTGGGCATCTAGAAACTTCTTCCATGCCGCAGCATCAGACGTAATGCCGTCAAATGCGCAGGGTTCCAAAAACTGAATGTTGATTTCAAAATTTTCAGCCTGGTTCTTTATAGCCTCCACTCGGGCTGTGCTTAAATGAAGCTCATCTTCCAAAAGCTGCACACTAACGGCCGAATGGCCTACTTCGTTTCTCAGAATCTGGTCATCAATGGCCTTAATGTGTTGCATTATTTCTTCTTCATCCTGATGTCTTTTCCACAACATCTCCACAAATGAATTGTGGTCTGGAAAATCATCTAGCCTCTGCTCGGCTTCCACCTAGCACCGGTTTTATGTAATGAGGACTCTCCTAAAAAATACCGTACAGGCTCCCTTTGTCTTCTTGACTGCATTCTTGAAATCCTCTGCGGTGTTAATAGAAAATTCTATTAAGTCGTAATCCCGCTTGAGGGATTGCTTATCTTTTGATGGCAGCTCTGCTGGAGTTTCTTCATTGCTTTCCAACCTCGCCATTCTTGTATTCAAGACCTCTAGGACATCTTGAGATCTGTCCACAAAGTAAGATGCAGTTTCCAAGATCTCTTCCAATTGGCCATCGATCTACAACACTCTACATCTGTCCTCTTCAACAGCAGTCTGTAGCTGTAGCATCTTGGATTTTTGGGCCAAGACATTCTCTTTGAATAGCTGGAGGTTAACCTGCTGCTCCCTTGCTTCCTCCAGAGCAGCTTTCAGAGAAGAAATATGCTCTTGATGTTTCTCTTTCTACTCTTCGAAGTGCATCTCACTGGCCTGTAAGATAATCTTTTGCTGCTCTTCTAGCTCTTCCACCTTCTCCTGCAGCTGTTCCTTTTCTATCTTCAGTTCTTGATATTCTTTTTGTATTTTCTCCATGGATTCTTGTGTTGTTTCTCTGACCTATCTTTCTACCTGGAGGGCCTACAATTTAGCCTTAGAAGCCTTTATCTCCCTCTGCATGTCTTCATATTTTCGCTTCAGCCTATTGCTTTCTTCTCTTTCTTTCCTCAGTGTATTTTTTAAGGGAGCAGAGGACTGCTGGGACTGCTTCAAGTCAATCATTACCTTACCCATGTTATCCTTTGAGGTGTTGATTAGTGCAGCCCTGGTCCTCAGGGTGAATCTTGGATCTTGGTTTGTTCCTAACAAAACAGCCGTATCCGTTATCATTTTACCAGGAAGACCTTTCACCTCAACTTTCATCTCTGTTCTCTTTATTATCCTTTTTTTTGCTCGATCATAGAAAATAGTGTTGAAGTTAGGGATTTCTTCTCCCTTTTTCTGAACAAAAGGAACTAGCTTGAGGGTGGGGACCATAGGTGTGCTGGTAGAAAGCACTTGTGGGTCTCGAACTTCTGGGTTTTCCTTCTCCTGGGTCTGCCCTCCAGCTATCTCAGAAGCTGACTGTTCTGTCTTAGTCTATGTCGGCTTCAACCTCTCTACTTCCTTCTTTTGTAGCTCCTCAACGAGCTTTCTCTTTGCTTCTTCAGCTGCTTCTCTAGCTGCTTCTTCTGCTTCTTTAGCTGCTTCCTAGGATTTCTCAGCTGCTTCTTGGGTAGCTTTTCGTTTCCCTTCCTCTTCGCTGTGTAGCCACCCTACAGCTTCCTGTGAAAATCTTTGGGCTTCCTCTTTTCTTCTCTTTGCTTCTTCCTCAGCCTTAGCCTGTTCATCCCCCTTCCCACCTTTGGTGGTGATATTTTTCTTTAATATTCACTTCAGTGCTGTCATGTTCAGGGCATTTCGGAAGACAGAATTTTCCCTATCAAAATGGTGGGTATACTCAAAATGCACCTTGTTTTCTTTACAATGTTCCGCAACTTTACCTTGGGAGTCATTTCTGTGATAGGGCATCTCACCAAAGTGGAACCTCTGCAGCTCTTCTACGAATTCATCAGCTTGTTTCACCCTAGTGAACCTGTAACTTCCTAGTTTGAAGGGAAAGTGAGGATAAGAAGTCTTCTTATGTTCGAACAGGAAACTGCCTATTCCATCCAGGAACACTTGTCTGACAGCCTCCTTGTGAATAATGTAATCAATTGCGTATTTAGGCAGCAGGGAAGGTTCTCTTGAACCTCCAAACATCCTGAAGTACAGGCCATTTTCAGTCAAATAGTAGTTTGCATACTCCACTATTACTTGCAAGGCCTCCTTTGACATACAATCACACTCCTTTAGGAAAATGAGTGTGTATAGAGGCACAAGGAAGTGTTCACAGACTTCTCTGTAATGGCTGTGATATTTATGTGCCCACAATGGTTTATAAGAAGCATAAATAGGCATTCTTTCCCTGTCCCAGATGCACCTGAGACCGGGGAAAGGCTGGTTGCATAATATACAGTCCATCAGTATGGAACTCATATAAAATTCATACCTTTTCTGGGCTTCTCCTCCCAAGGCTGAGGCCAAGCAAGTAGAGAGACTGTTTGAGACAAGGTTGGCCCAGTTGAAAATTGTCCCCTGGGTTGCAACATAAAAAATGATAGGTATCCATTCTAGTTTGAAAAACCTGCCATGAGCTCTTCCAAATATTCTATTGAGCATCAAGGCTATGAATCTATATGGAGCTCTTAAACTTGCAGTATCATATTCTCCTGTTACTCTGGTCCTGAAATGTTTTCCAGTTAACATCATTCTTTTCATGGTTTCTACCAAGTCCATTCTAATGTTGTTTAACTAGTCATCAGATAGGAACACTTGGGTTTCTGGCAAGTGGTAGGCCAGGGCAACATATCTGGGGCTGTATGTAGCATAGCCCTGTTTATTAACATCCTCCAGGATCATTGTTGTGACATTTGCTCGGGGCAGAATCCAACCGATTACCTTAGCGCACAGGAATAACTCAGGTCTGGTGGCGATCTTCATCAATGAGGATCTTTCAATGTTTGCATATATGGACTCTTATTCTAAGCCCATTTCGGGAAATTCTCTTCGGGTGATCAGTCTATATATTTCCCCCCACTGGTATTCAGGTTCAATGCCATAAATGCACTTCGTGTCCTCGTATATGTATTCTATCTTTGTTACAACTTCTACTTCTGGCTCTTCCTCGACCACATGGGCCTTCTTCTTTTGTGTCTTCGACATGGTGATATTTTCCTGCCATAAAATTGTAACATTAAGCCCTTTTGGCTAAGTGGCAAACCTGTATACATCAATGTACAGTGTGCGGTTTCTTCTATGTTTTAACATGATAGCAATCAATCAATGAAGCAAGTATATGCATGTATAGATTGAAATGACCTGACCAACAGAATTATTAAACCCAATGGGTAGTGTTCAGTGACTTTGTTTATATCTAGCATGATGGAAAACAAGTCATATACAGTAAAATGTGCAATCTACCACTACTATAGGATATTAAACAATTCTATCAATCATATTCAAGACGACAATAAATCTACATTAATGTGCAACAAGTCTCGACTCTCTGCGCACGCCATGGTCATTTCGCTATGTGGGAAATACAGTAGCTACGTGGTTTTTATCAATGACACCACACTTATGCACTTAGGGTCAACAAGCTAAGAGCAGTGGTACACCTTCTTCCCCTGCCTAGTTTCGACACTGATCACGAATTGGGTTGCATGGGACTACGTAGGCAGAAAGGCTAGGGTACGGGAAATATGAAAACCTCAACAGAGGGAAACCACCAAAATGATACAGAAAAACCACAAAATCCTCCCCCTACAAACCCATCATCACACACAGGGTAGCTTGGTGCAGACGGCGTAACGGCCGCCTGCACCAAACCCCCATCCACTACGCGCGAGGTTGCACACAAACAGCTGCGGTCAAAAAACTACTCCGAAGTTAAAATGCCCCACCCCATGGCCTACTATGATATGCAATACTCAAAATATATGTGCAATTACGGGGTTGAGTAAATGGACGATAAAACAAACCACCATAGCAAGCATAACCACCAAACGCTCAATGGGAAGGGAAAGGAAAATGAAGCCTACCTGGCACCGATGTGTAACCGGCGTGGAGAGGTCTGTCTGGCTCTGTGGTGGAGACACCTAGACTGCATGTACTAGGAATGAAGGACCGGGCGAGCATGACAGCACGATATTGATAGCTTGCGACAGTCGAAACGGCAGTTGAAAATAATAATAGAAAAATAACCCTTCGACCCCATATATATAGTCAACCACCACGGGCATGCAAAAGATCGGACGTCGGAAAGTTTTCTAATCAGAGGTTGAAAGTATAAATCCCTCCACAATGGCAGCAGGCCAAAACATAAAACTGTTTGCGGGGATAACCGTAATGGAACCTCGGAAGAAAAACCCCTCGGGACCATAGTGAAACGATAGCCGCAATGGCGGAGCCACGAAAGATAAATCTATCCAAAATGGGAGAAAATTTTTAATCAGGAAACCAACAGCTAGACATCGGAAGGATAATGACCTCGGTAGCCGCAACGGCGGAAGCAAAACAGCTTTCGTAGCCGCAACGGCGGGAGCCTGATACTTTCGGGGTCAATGAGGATACATAAGCGGGAATCAGAAACCAACAGGAATCAGAAGAGTTAATGGTTTGTTGTCCGCAATGGTGGAGGAAATAATCATAAAAACTTCCGATGCAAAGCCAAAAAGAATCCGACATAAAACAAAGAAATCGAAAAAACAATCGAATTCAAATCGAATATCCATCTGCAATGGAGGGAGAAGAAGTCACAAAGGCTCTGATGCAAAACCAAAGGGAAGCCGATTAAAACCAATGTATTGGAAAGAAATTCAAAATCACGACTTGCTATTTTTCCGCAACAGCAGAGAAAGAAATGACAAATTATTCCAATTCAAACCGAGAAACCAGCCGATTAGACCAATCATATTGGGAGAAAAATTTAATTTAAGACTCACTATTCGGCCACAACGGTGGAAGCTTTAACCAAACAGGTCCCCGATTGAACAGACTGAAAGTGCATCCAAAGGCAGCGATAAATTCTGATCAAATATTAGATTGCTTCAGCATCAGAGGAGGAATTAAAACCAGCAGTAGATCAATCCAAGCCTTAGAAAAGTCCTTCTGAAAAATTCTTAGACCAAATCAAAGAAGAGAATCACACTAATCCAAATAAAAGGAGGGTCCTAAATTTTTTCAGAATTTTGGGAAATTGTTGCAGCTGCAACAATAGGATGATGGTCAGATGAAAATTTGGGCAAAATGTATGAAGAGATTATAAATTTCCGATCCATCAATGAACTTTGGACAAGGATCCTATCAAGGTGAGAAACAATATTAGCAGCCCCAATTCTGTTGTTTGACCAAGTGTACCATCCCTTCTTTGGCTTGAAATCACACAGGTCACTGGATTGGATGATTGCATCAACCGTATCTTGGAATGAATCATTGCCACAGACTCCTCCTTTTTTTCTCATTTGGAGATAAGGGAATGTTAAGATCCCCAACGATGATGATGTTTGAAGGAGAGAAATTTTCAAGAAAATATGAAATCGATTTCCAGCAGTCTTTCTTTTCATTGAAATTAACAGGAATATAACAATTAAAAAGAACAAAGGAGAGCTTACTAGAATTATGGAAAAGTTCTATAAAAATCCATTGTTGGGAGACAGAGCAAATTTTGAGCTAGAATTTATCCTCACTCCAAAGAGTTAAGAGGCCCCCCAGAGGTACCTCTCACACTGACATCCTTTCCACTTTTCAAATTCCATTTAGATTTACTTAAGAGAAGTAGGGATTATACTTCTATTTTTGTCTCTTGAAGAAAGAGAATGTCAGGTGAGTCCATTTTTATTAAGTCTTTGACTGCTTCAGCTTTGAGAGAATTCCCCAATCCCCTGCAATTCCAAGAGGCAATCTACATTACTTACCCAAGAGAGAGGGAGTTGATACTCCCTTTGGAGGTTTGATCCTCTTACTCCTTCCAAATGACATTTCAAGTGTGGACTGGATGCCCTGTGTTTTTAGCTTCTCCGCCTCTTATTCTCTAGCTTCTTTTCGATATTTTCTACCTACCTTTTTGGACAGTTTCTCAATAGAGTCTTCATCTAAAGAACCTGAACTATATACCAATTTATTCTTTGCTGTTTCAACATAAGACAGAGAAGTTTGGACCCAATATGGAGAAGAGTGGTTTTGCTCCGAGGATTCACCAATTCTAGGAAGTTTTGGAATTTCTTCTCTAGTTTGATCTATTGATCCTAATATTTTTTCAGCTTCCCCATCTTGCTCTGCTAGTTGTTGAAATTCACCCTCTTCAAGTATAGGGATATTAGTATAAGAACTAAGAACAAAAAATTGATTAGAAGAAGATTTGGGATTTTCTGCTGCCTGTGATTTAGGAAGGGTCTTCCAATCAATAGAAGGTCCATTCATGTTCCTTCCTTCTTTTCCATTCTTTCTGTTGACCTAATTAGGAAAACCTGGTTTCTGAACTTGTGTCCATTTATCGACCTTCTCTATTTCAATATCTTCTTCTAATTTTTTCTTGCAATTTCAGGAAAAATGACCATGACTGTGGTAGATTCGACACTTAAATTTGTTCACGGTCTAACTCCTGAAAATAAGACCAATCGGCTACTATTAGATTGATATCCTCTGGAAGTATTATCTCTAAGTCCACTTCAACACATATTCTTTCACATGAATACTAATCTTTCCTTTCTGCCCTGATGATGTATTTTCTGAGCTTATTCCCAATGATTTCCAGAGACTCTGAGTTCCAGTAATGCAAAGGCAAGTGAATGAGCCAAACCCAAATTGAAATAGAAGAGGGAACATCTTGGGTTGGATCAAAATTAGGAGTCCATTTGTTCAAGTAAATCCCCTGAGGGCCCATGAAGTAAGGGCCATTTCAAAAAATTAGATCATGATCTACAGCAGAATAAAAAACAAATACATAGAAGCCTCTTCCTATGAAGTGATTTTGAATACCTTTAGAGACTAAGGGCCTCCAGTTTCTTTGGACACATCCATCTATAGACTTAAGAGAAGGCCAGAGGCGAGTAAATTGGCTAATAATCCCTCTCTCAGCAAGATTTAAAGCTGATTGGAAAATTTGCTCAGCGGGAAATTCCACCAAGGGGATGTCGACTTTCTTCATGAATTTCTATAATAGAGGTCCTCCTTTCCTCTTACCATAAGAGGAAATCAGGTTTTTGAAGGCTTCCAAATCAGGTGGAAGTGGAGGAGGAGGCTCCCCTTCAACATCCATAGGGAAAATAAACAAGCTAGGCACCCCAAAGATATTTTTCAAGTTGGATAGATACAACCACTGACAATAATTTCCAACTAAGTTTCCAAAGACAGGGAGCCTAAAACACCAACCAAAAGAGTATCAGCTAAATATCACACGAGAACCCTTCAAGATATCAAGAAAAAAGAGTCTGAACATATCTCATAGGCATCTTGGATCAGAGATCAAACCTCCTTCAAGAAAAATTGCAGAAAACTCAATTGAAGCTGGAGGGATGCAAATGCTTGAGAGATAGCAACGAAGAATTCCACCTCCAATGAATCAGATCGTCAATGACTATGATCTTGCAAGAAGGATGCACCAATTTGACCACAACACGCTGGGAGATCGCAGATCAAAATCACTAAGAATTGAAAAAACAAAAACCCTACTCCTAACAATGGTCAGAGCTCCAAGATCATAGCCCCAAGAGAAGAACTTGAAAGCACCAAGCTACATTGAAGCATAGGAATCCACAGATAGCCCTAGCTAGGGAAGCCAGAGCTGAAGCAACCTACGAAAAATTCAAAATTCTTGGAGCGAAAAAAGAAATCTCAAAATATTTGATTAGACTCAGCACCAACACACAAAAGAGTTTTTTTTTTATTCTTATTTTAATATTAAATAACTATTATTTGATTAGTTAAATGTATAATGATAATTGAAATTTTTAATTTTTAATTGGATTTATTGAATAAATGTATTTTATGGGTTGTTATTGAAATTTTGAATTTTTAATAATGTTGAATGAGTATAATTTTATTAGTTGAATGTATACTTATAATTGAAAATTTTAGTTTTTAATCTAGTGTTAAACTAATATAATTAACATTATATTTAGGTTTGGTTTTATAGTTTTATGTAATGGTTAGGTTTTATTTTTATTTACTTGATTGCTTCTTATAATTTTCTTCCATTTCATGCCCATGGTAAACAAGAAATTTTGTTATTCTTTTATGTATTTAATACTTTTATACTTAAATTTAATAAAGATATTATTGAAATTTTTAAGTAGATTTCTTAAAATTTCAATGACATTTTTCGTTCTTATAATGATATTAAATTGTAATTGTAAGTGTTACCACCTAAGTTGTACTTAGTGGTTTTTTATCAAGTGAGCCTGGTGAACTGGATAAGGATAACTTGTTCGGACTTCAGAAGACCTTCAGTCTTGCTTCTGGGACACTTTGTTGCACTATATCACATGTTCATACCCCATGGGGGAATTGTAATAAATGTTCTAGCATGATAGTGTCTATAAAAGACTCGGTCTCTTAGATTTTATTTATCAATTTGATCAGCCCAGGGTGTTTTTTCCCTTGGTTATTATTGGTTGTTGAATAAATGACTGATAATTTCTGAGTTTTTCACTCCATACCTCCAAAGTTGGGGTGGTCGACTTGGAATTTAGGCTTATTGAGGTTATTAGAGCCTATGTGTCAATGTATAAACATGCTAGGCATCATAGTCGAGTCATATGAACATGTCTAAGTCCCCCTAGGTTTTTTCAACTTTTTAATTTTTTTAGTGTTTTTTATTAAAATTTATTTTTTCGAAAACTTAGGGTATTTTTTAATAAATTAATTGGAAAAATTGGTTTTGTAATAAAAGTCAGCTCGAAAGTCAGATTCAGTCATGTAGGTGCTCATTTTCAAGCTAAGAGCACCATGTAAACCTATGGACCCACTATTTCATAGTTTTGAGTGATTTTTCATCACTCAGGTCAGAAATCCCCAAAAAATAATTTATTGATTATTTTAATTAATAAATTGATGAATAATGGAGAAAATCCAAAATCCTAGATCAGTGGATTCTCAGCCGATTTGATTGAAATCAGTCAGATCTAAACTAGATTGACTGGATATGACAAATCCTTGACTAAAGGAGGTGATCTGGAAAGATCCAGAGTTGAACTTTAGCATCCTTTATGGGGAATTTTTCCCTCCCTCTCTCCTCCACACGTTTGGGCTCATCTGGATGAGTTTTGGTGGATGCTTCAGTCAACAAGTTGAGGTGTCAGTCAGATCAGCTCTCTGATTAACAGTTTCACTCAGTGAGACTCAGATTTGGCTCAGTTAGACACAGATAATGCATTGATGGACTCTCTTTTAGCTACAATGGTCTATCTCCTTGGGATTTTTGCCCCCCTGGGATAGATCTCCTTTTTTTGCATAAATAAAGCTCAGGATGCCTCTTCCAAGCTAGTTAGAGTTGGATTGAAGGGCTTGCTATTGTAATACTATTGTAATCTTTTGATTGTTGGAATAAAGAATCTTTGGAGGACAAATGGTGTAATTCTCTCATGTGTGTGGATTAAGCATTATCTTACAACTATTGATGTTGCCATCTTTTCTCTCAATTTATGCATCTGAACCCTATTTGGCTTGAACGATTGAGCTAAATCAAGAGGAGTATAGTTGGGCAAGTAAGGTTACTTTTTTTTAATTATATCTCATATCATATATGTGTGAGGATCTATATTATACATGTTTAATAAGTTTATTTGCATGTAAATTTTGTCTCTTTTTCATATATATATATCCATATCTCATGAGGTTTCATGCAGGATTGTGTGTTTAGCTTTCAGGTAGCAAGGATTGGACGAGCTGTGGATCTAGTTTGACTCCACTATACATCCAAAAACTTTGTGAAGGAATTTTCCCTCTATATTCCACTAACAAGTTTCCATTGCAAATCCATCCAACAACGGGCCTTTCCCCTTCTCTTCCTTCTCTCTATTAAAATCAATCTTCCGGTTACCTGTCTCTTCCTCTTATGATCAGATCTAGTTCTAAGAAGTGAATATATATTGTTAGATATATTTCATAAGAGTCTTGCTACTTAGATTTGTAATTTCATAAAGAATATCATTTCATAAAGATAGATCTAAGTGTAGGAATTTCCTTTTTTGCAAGTAGCTAAATCATACATCTAAAGCTTGCTCATAAGGTAGTTTCCTTTGTTGTTCTTTAAAGATTCAAATTATACAATAAAATTGCACATCTCATTGGCTACCCAAACATCAAGACAAGATCCTAAGGAAATCTTGCTTTCCTTCCTTTTTGCAAAACTAGATTACCCCAACTTAACAAATTTTTACTTAGTTTTTTTTTAGTAACTAGTGTGGTGACCCAAAACACTTTTAAAATGTGTTTGGGCACATTTGATTTTAATTGATCACTATTTTTTATCAGGTCTAACAAAAAATAAAAGGAGACTCTGCCTAATTTCTGACTCTTGGACGAACCAGAGCTTCCCGGAAGCTTCCCCCACCGCTGTGTTTTAATTTTAACTTGTTACAAGATTCTTGTAAGCCTTTGGATCCAAAATAACAAGGAACAAAGTGCATCAATTTCAATTTTCTGATATTGTAAATCACTGCTAATAAAAATTAAACATCCTTTCGAATAGGCTCTTTCGAGCCTATTCACCATCCCCCCTGGGGGGATTTGCATCTTTGTCAATTTTTTACTTTTTGTTCATCTCTTTTCAAAGTAGCATAGTTATAACCTACAAGGCAGTATAATTTGATTTATTATCATTTCCATATTCCATATCTGAGGTTTCAAAGTAATCTTAATACTTACCCCACGACTTCCCGATTGACCCGAAAGGGGAAAGAGATGCATGGTAGGACTAATTAGAAAACCGGCAGTGTGTATCTTTGTTTTCCTTTTCATCAATTGTTTCATCAGCTATAATAAAATTAACCCCTCCTTGATTCCCTGTTTGAGATCCACTTCGATTGAAAGAGGTTCTTGGAGGGTTTTCTTTTTAACAAGAACACCTATCTTAAAATTTACTAAAATTGACAAGACTCTGGTCTGTATGCTTTGCACTTGGCTGCAGTTCATCAGATCAGTCAGGCTACATCAAAAGCAATTGAGTGACTAGAATAATTAGGATTCACTCTCCCAAATTGATAAACCATCAGGTGAAAATCCAACACCTAGATCAAACCATTATGATGGAAAAATACCCAAAGG
>LPNX010809207.1:32599-68794 GCA_001517045.1 Pseudotsuga menziesii
CATCGCCATATTAAATATTTTTTCCATAGTAACTTAATAGGATCTACCCGCCTGTTGTAGCTGCAACAATTTCCCAAAATTCCAAAAAAATTTAGGACCCTCCTTATGCTTTGGTTAGCTTGATCTTATGCTTTGATGTGGTCAGGGAACTTTCAGAAAGAGTTTCTCATGCTGAATTGGTTTACCACCTATTTACATCTCCCTCTAACGCTGGAAAGTTTCCCTTTTTTATCAATCCTTATCGTTATTTTTGAATACCTTTCAAGCCACTCTAAATCAGAAGTTTGTTTGATTGACTTTCCTATCGCCGTTGTGGATGACTTTTGACTTTACGTCGGAAGGTGTGGTTATTTCTTTATCCGCCGTTGCGGACGAGTTTTTGCATTTGGTTTCCGCTGTTACGGATGGGTTTTCACTTTATTTCCGATTTATGGGTTTCGGTTGTCTTTTGGCTTTGTATGGGAGCCTTTTACCATCGCTCTCTCCGCCATTGTGGATGGGTTAATTGAGCTTTGAGGTCCCGACATTGAGGATGGGAAAGGTGTTAGGCTTTCGACGTATAGTCATTTGGTTTTCGACGTGAGTTTTATGGATGGTGTTTATGTTATGAGTGTCTGCCATTGTGGAAGAGTTTAAGCTTTCGGCTTCCGACCCAAAAGAGCCTTCGACTTCCGACCGTTAGTTTTTTGGCCTTGCCTATCATTGCAGATGGTTTTGTGCTATGGCCCTCCACCGTTGTGGAAGGAGAAATTCTTTTCCTCTTGATCCGGAGTTGTTTCCCGTCCGATTCATAAAGTATTCCCACGTGCGGGCCATATCTATATATTCACAGGGAGGGAAGGTATTATTCTATTGTATTTTTTCTAACTGCCGCGCCCGTCGTTGTCGTGTTGTCGCGCTCGCTCGGTTCCTCAATTGCAGTACCCTCAGTATAGGTGTCTCCACCATGAGGTTTGCTAGACCTCTCCACATTGGATACGTCTGTGCCAGGTAGGTTTATTCACCTTCTCCCATTCCTTTTGAGGCATGTGTGAAGATTGATGCAGTTAGTCTTAGTTACGGTGGTTTCCTTCACCCCGTTAGATGTATGCATATATGATAAGGGGGGGGGGAGGTTATTTTGACTGCTAGCACTAGCATTTTTGACCCATGGAGCATTTTTCTCCCACAGCTGTTGGTGCGCAACCTTGCGCGCAATGGATGGGGGTTTGGTGTAGGTGGCCATTACGCTGCCTGCACCGAACCGCCCTGTGTATGGTAATGAGGTGCAGGGGGAGGTTTTGTTATGATTTTTTTGTAAGCTTTTGGTAATTCATCCTTTCATTCGAGGTTCATATTGCCCATTTTTCTCGAACCCCAGCATGTGTTGCTCACGCCGTCCTGCGCAGTCCTTTTGGGCTCGGTCGTTAGAAACCCTAGTCGGTTAGAAGGGATATGCCACTGTTGTGGTTTGTTAGCTGGGAATCGCATGGGTAGTGAGTTTGGTAGGAGCGTTTTTGTAGTCGGATGACAATAGTACCCGCAAAGAGTGAAATGTGTAGTCAGCTTAATGTAAATTTTCTCCTGCGAACTGCACAAGTCCTTGTTGATTTTAGTCCGGCTAGGCTATTTATTATTAAAATGATTGTTATTATAAAATGCAGGAGACTCTCACATTCATACTGCATATTACTACTGCAAATTATCTCTTTTGTTGATATACACGGACTAAACTACTGAACACTACACATTGCATTTTAATGGTTCTGATAGTCAGGGCATTTTTATGCCGTACATGCATGCATTTGCTTCCCTACTTGCTATCACATAAATACACATGAAAATGGCACATCGCATATGGATGTAGTTTTATTGCAGTATAAAAGATGGTTGATGGAATGATTTAATATCATACAGCACTATTTTGTATCATGCTAAGATAGTGTGCATTTGGTTGTAATAGTCCTGTTAGTCAGGCCAATCAGGCTATGCAAGCTTATATCCTAGCTTCATGGACTATTTGCTGTCATGATACACATAGAAAAAATAAAATGCTGCGTAGTGTCTTGTCAATGTCTGCAACTTGAATTTATCAATATTACAATGTTATATATGGTAGGAAGAATTCGAATCCACCATGTCCAAGAGGTAGAAGAAGAAGGCCCCTATGGTCGAAGAAGGACCAGAAGTAGAAGAGGTCACAAAGACCGAGTACATATATGAAGACACTCAATGTGTTTCTGGTGTGGAACCCAAGTACAAATGGGGTGAAATATATAGGTTGATTTCCTGTAGGGAGGTTCCCGACATGGGCCTCGAAGAAGAATCCATCTATGTTAACATAGAGAAATCTTCTCTCATGAAAGTTGCCACCAGACCAGAGCTGTTCCCATGCTCTGAGGTAATTGGATGGATTCTGCCCCAAGTAGACACCACTAAATTGATCATGGGAAATGTTGAAGGACAGGGCTATGCTGCATTTAGCCCTGGATATGTTGCATTGGCTTATCACCTACCAGAAGCCCAGGTTTTCTTGTCAGAGGATTGGCTGAAAAGCATCAAAATGGACCTGGTGGAAACTCTTAGGAGAATGATGTTGCAGGGAAAGCATTTTCGACACAGAATTACCAATGAGTATGATACAGTGAGCTTGAGGGCTCCCTACAGATTCATAGCCTTGATGCTCAATAGAATATTTGGGAGAGCTCATGGCAGACTCTTGAAACTTGAATGGATACCAATTATTTTTTATGTGGCAACTCAAGGCACGGTCTTCAATTGGGCCAGCATGGTGTCCAGCAGTCTTTCTTCTTGTGTGACCTCAGCCTTGGAGGGAGAGTCCAAGAAAACATTAGAGTTTTACATGAGTTCAATACTAATAGACTGCATATTGTGCAACCAGGTTTTCCCCGGTCTCAGGTGCATCTGGGACATGGAAAGGATGCCTGTTTATGTCGCTTATAGACCATTGTGGGCTCACCAGTACCATAGCCATTACAGAGAGGTCTGTGAGCACTTCATTATGCCTATGTACACACTCATTTTTTGGAAGGAGTGTGACTGTATGTCGGAAGAATCCATGCGAGTGATAGAAGAATATGCGTATTATTTCTTAACTGAGAATGGCATGTACTTCTGAATGTTTGGAGGATCAAGAAAACCTTCGCTGCTGCCCAAATATGCAACGGATTACATAGTCCACAAGGAGGCGGTCAGACAAGTGTTCATTGATGGAATAGGTAGTTTTCTGTTTGAACACAAGAAGACTGCCTACCCTCCTTTGCCATTGAATCTAGGAAGCTACAAATTCACCAAGGTGAAACAAGCTGCTGAATTCATAGAGGAATTGGAGAGGTTCCATTTTGGGGAGATGCCCTACCACATAAATGACACCCGAGGCAAGGTTATTGAGCATTGCAAAGAACACAAGGTACACTTCGAGTATACCCACCATTTTGATAAGGACGAATCTGTCTTTCGAAACGCCCCAAACATGACAATGCTAATGAGAAGATTCAAGAAAAAGATCACCACCAAATGTGGAAAAGGGGATGAGCAGGCTAAGGCTGAGGAAGAAGCCAAAAGGAGGGATGAAGAAGCCTAGAGGTTGGCAAAAGAAGATGTAGAAAGGTTGCAGATAGAAGGAGAAAAAAGGGCTGCCCAGGAAGTAGCTGAGAAAGCAGAGGAAGCAGCCAAAGAAGCAAAAGAAGCAAAGAGAAAGCTCGATGAGGAGCTCTGAAAGAAAGAAGCTAAAAAAATAGAGTTAACACAGCAGCCAGCTTCTGAAACAGTAGCAGGGAAGACTCAGGAGATGGAGAACCCCGAGGTTCAGACCCCTCAAGTACTTGCTACCAACATACCCATGGTGCCCACGCTCAACCTAGTCCCTTTTGTGTAGGAAAAGGGAAATGAAGTCCCTGATTTCAACACTGTATATTATGATAGGGCAACAAAAAGAATAATAAATAGGACAGAGAAGAAAGTTGAGGCAGAAGTCCTACCAAGTAAAATGATAACAGATACTACTGTTATGCTAAGAACTGACCAGGATCTGAGATTTACCCTAAGAGTCGGGTCCGCATTCATCCAAGATTTAGAAGATAATATAGGCAAGATAATGATAGGCTTGGATCAATCCAAGAAATATTCTGATCAATTAAAGGATACATTGAGGCACGAGAGGGAAGAGAGAAACAGGCTAAAAAGGAAATATGAAGATGTGCAACGGGAAATGGAATCCTCAAGAGCTGGAGTACAGGCCCTCCAAGTAGAAATACAATTCAAGGAAACAGCACAGGAGGCCCTAGAGAAAGTGCAGAAGGAATGCCAAGATCTAAAGGGTGAGAAGGGACAGCTACTAGCAAGGGTGGAGGATCTAGAGGAACAGCTGAAGATCCTCTTGCAGGACAATGATATGCACACCCAAGAACTGAGAAACGAACATCAGGAGTAGATTTCCACTTTGAACACTACTTTGGAAGTAGTAAGAGAACACCAGGTTGATCTTCAGCCTCTGAAGCAGCATGTATTGACCCAGAAAACCAATATGCTGCAGCTACAGACTGTTGTTGAAAAAGAAAGGTGTAAAGTGTTGCAGATCGATGGCCGATTGGAGGAGATCCTGGAAACTGCATCCTACTTTGTGGATAGGTCCTAGGACATCCTAGAGATCCTTACTGTATGAATGGCAAGGTTGGAGAACAACGAGGAATCCCCAGCAGAGCTACCAGCAAAAGACCAGCAGGCCCTCAAACGGGACTATAACCTAGTGGAGTTTGCTATAAATACTACTAAAGACTTCAAGAAGGAAGTAAAGAAGACAAAGGGATTATGCACTGAATTCTTCAGAAGAATTCTTAATACATACAACCGATGCCAAATAAAAGCGGAGGAGAGGCTTGAAGTTCTCCTAGATCACGATGCCTTTGAGGAGCTATTGCAGAAGAGATTGCAGGAGGAAGAATCTAAGGTGCAGGATATCAAAGCCATGGATGATCTGATCTTGAGAATCCAAGTAGAACACCCAGCCGTCAGTGTACTGCTTATAGAAGATCAGCTCCGACTAAGTATGCCTAGGGTCGAGGCTATCAAGAAACAAGCTGAGAAATTTGAGATAAATATTTAGTTTTTAGAGCCTCGTACTTTTGAAGGCATCGCTAATGAGGCTACAGCATGGAGGAAGTTTCTAGACAGCCAAGTGGGGCCTTCCTCGCGAGGGATTAGTCACTTTAAGGGATTATTCATCTTTGTATTTGTAACTATTTTTTGTAAAACATTTAAGAAAAATATAACGTTGGGAGACGAGAGGTTGGGAAGCCCAAAGGTCACTTTGGGCAGCCCAACAGTCTGACCCTTTTTGTATAAATGCAAAACACTTAGAAGAAGGGGGGACTTTTTCCTAGCGAGACTGGTGAGGACATATTGTAAGAAGAACTATTTCATTTTGCAATAAAAAATTACATTTTTCCTGTTGGAGAAAGCTTAGTGGAATATTCAAATTTTGTGCTATGGATTTGTTAAAGAGGAACTATTTCGTATTTAGCTTTATGTCCATCAACTGTGAGACCGTTCTAACTCATTGAACCTATGTTCTTGTATGAATGTTTTCCGGTTTATTTCATGAGTATTTCCACTATGAGTAATGTATGCTGCTTATGAAACAGTTGGCTATCTGACTATTGGAATACCTTTAATCTTTCATGTGTTGTAGAGAAAAATATCAGCTACCTGTAATTTCTATTTATAATGCATGAATAACACACATTACTCATAAAATAAATCAGATTCTAGCTCCACGGGGATAGGTGCATATATAGTTAGTTAGATAGATACTTAGCTTCATGGTTGCATATGTGATTTAGATGCCTGTGAGCCTTAAGATGAGAGGTAAGAAACTGCGCATCACATTGTGTATTTCCTTGCATATTTATCACCCTTCCTTGTTAGTTAGGAATTTTCATTGCATGCATTAAGTCAAAAAAATATAAAAAACTCGGTGGACTGGGCCGCAACCAGTAAACCCTTTGTTTTGTTACTTTGACCTACGGTAGCTAGACCGCAAACCAGACAGGTTCCCTATACCAAATAGTCAACGGGCTAGTTGGGAACGTTGATTGGGGAGAATCCTTTACTGTTTTCGCCTGCGAATTTCCAAGCCCCAACAGAATTGGCGCTAGAAGGAGGGCCTCCAGTGCGTGGCTGGCCGTGGAAAGTTGTTTTCCTAAGACTACCTTACCAGCAGATGTTTTGAAGCTTGTAACCTGACCCAAGTACTCTCAGGTCTCGGTTATACCTGTGAAGCAAGAAATCCTGTTCTCATCCTGCATTGTTCTTTGCTTAGACTCTTGTTCTTGTAGCTGTGCCTATGGCTGGAATTAATATAAATCAGCCCAACCCATTACCAGCATGGAGAGCAATATCTCCTTTGAACCTCACACCGCCTTTGCATAACCTGCCTCAAGCCTTTGACAAGCTGTTGCCTAAGTTTGACCCCGAAGAAAGAATTGTTGTAGATGAACACGTGCAAAGCTTTTATCTAGCATTAGAAGGGCTAAGTGCTGGGGAATATGAAGATGTGGTCTGCAGACTGTTCCCTCGCACCCTGAAAGGGGCGGCAGCATCCTGGTATTTCAGTCTCCCTACAAATTCGATTCCTGATTGGGACACCTTCGAGAAGGTTTTTAGATGTAAATACACCACTCAGAGAACTCATGCCTCATTAATGAAAGGTCTTGGTTTGTTAAGAAAGGAGAATAATGAGAAGGTAGATATTTTCACTCAGCGATTTTCAATGTACCTAAATAATTTCTTTGAAGCTGACAGACCCTCAGACAAGGTCTTAATCGAGTATTATACCTCAGCCCTATGGCCCGAGTTGGCCATGTTTGCCAAAATGAAAGCCAAACCCACATTGGGATAGACTTATGAAGAGGCCAAAAGAGTAGAGGCGGAGAGGGAAAGTATAGACGATTATCCTAATTTACCTAGAGAGAAAACTACAGAAATAAGAGCTTTGGTGTTGTCCAAACCCAGAGAGGAGCACTCACATGATCTTGAGGGAATGATGAAAAGGATGCAGAAGCTTTCCAACCGGATAATAGATCTGGAGAAAGAAAGGGACATTCAGAAAACTTATAAACCCTACTATCTGAAAAAAGAGGATAATAACCAATGGAAAATCCCTCCCCCAAATTTAGCCTCAATAAATATAACAGAAATAGGGGGGGATAATTTCTGTACTTTTCACCAGCAACCTTACTCCGAGAAGAAGTGCCCTCAATGGTTAAATTCAATATCTTTGGTAATGAATAAGTTGCTGAATTCCAAATTGAATGAAGACAGTGATGAAGAAGAAGGAAAAGAACAGTCCATACAGAAGCAAGACGATGATACAATATTCTCATGGAACAGTGTTTCGCTGTTCAACACAGAAGAGCATAGTCTCAAGTCTCAATATACGCCTACAACCACAAAAGATAATAACCTGGCAATTAAGGACAATGCAATACTCTCAAGGGTTCAAGAGTTGCAAGAGAAAGTCAAGAGGCAGGCTGATGTGAAGGCTAAAGATGACATACCTGAAGCCACTACTTGCAAATAGGAAATAGGGCCACTCATTGAACCTATCAAACCTGTGCAAGATGATGAGGAAAGAAAAGCTGACAAACTTAAAGAGGATATGCCGACAAAAAACCAACCTGTGGAAGAAAAAATCGAATTAACTAGGACAAGGAAAACCAGCGCTACACCTTTCCTTGTGACTCTTGAAATTTTGAATCATAAGGTGCATAATTGTTTGGTGGACTTTGGGTCATCGATGAATGTTATTCCTTTCGCAGTTTGCAAAAAACTTAATGGGTAACTAAAACCTACTATTTGGGACGTCACCCAACTAGACAATACTAGTGTCAAAGTAGTGGGGGAGATGGAAAATGTTCTGATTCAATTGTCTGGAAATGAAAGGATATGTCATTACATTGATATTGTACTAGCAAACATACCTGATGGCTATGGAATGATCCTGAACTGAGATTGGATAGCAAGACTGAATGGGTACTTTGCTTCAGATTTGTCACACTTGTGGTTAGCTTAGAAGGGCAGCCCAAACCTGATTAAGATATTAAGAGAGCCCTATATGAAGCACAATGTCACTAAGCTAGGAGAGGGAAATGAATCTGCTGAGTCTGTCCTGGGAAATTATTTGACTGAGCTAGAATTAAGACATCTTACTTCAAGAAAGGCTAGTTATATAACTGACACTCAGCCTGAGCTCCTTCAACTTCCTCAGGCTGTAAGAAATGATTATAGAATAGTAGACATGTGTTCAGTTTCAAAAACAACACAGCTCGATCATGGTTAAACGACTCATTTCTATTATTCATCCCATCCTTTAACTCCTCATGATTAAAGATTTTCAGGGGTGGGCAATAATTTTTCTTTTCTTTTGCTTTGTACATAAATAAACTATTTTGTGTTCTTTAATGCTTGGATGCTTTTACTTTTGGTTATCTGATTTAATGCTATGTTCTTTTATTTGCTTCGCTAGCATTTCTTTTGGTTTTGAATAAAGAGGCAAACTTTCGGTTGCAATGGAAACATCAGGGTTCTCTATTAACTGAAATCTCGAGTGAAAGACTGTGCTGTAAAAGTATAGAATGTCTTCTAGTAGCAGTGTTTCTAGCTGGCAAAGCATTCATTGAAGTCGTACTTAACCCATGTAAATAACTCGGGAGTAAAAGAGGTCTGGAATACTGTTTAGAGGCTCCATCCATTTCACATCTTAAATATCCAAGGGGGTGACAGCAAAAGACCCAACGAAAGGAAGCAAAGTAAAACAGTATGTCATATATAAATGATCCCATGTCATACATTCAGAAAAGCAAAAAAGCTATCAAGAGTCAAAACTCCTTGAAGAAAAACAATACATATCAAATCAAAATATCAAAACATGAAGTACTGAATGGCCACAAGATCCTCTCCGTCTGTGAACTGAAATATGAAGGACATTGTTCACACAAAAGGACACTATGGGATAGAGGATCTTGAATTAAAATTCAGTAAGAAAGGCCTGCAGGAGGACTCATATCAAAAGAACTAAATTTCAAAAGGCACAAAAGTGCAGTTGGCATGGAAATGAGGAACAAAATGATAATACTGTTTACCCTCTGTTACAATCCTGTGGTGTCCAAGCTATAAACTACCTGAGGACAGGAAAAATAAACCTCACTTAGTTGGCCTCAAAAGAGTTATTCAGACTTGCAATACTTCTGATGTTACCATCTCCCAAAAGAATGGACTTCTTTAAATATTTTAAATGCATTATTTGGCTTGCTTAGGAATACAAGCGTCTAGAAGATTTCATTTTTATTCAGACAGTCTTGCACTGGGAAGGAGTTAATTCAGAGATCTGGGGTTCACCATGTAGTCGCCAATTGTTGCAGCTGCAACAATTTCCAAAAATTCCAAAAAAATTTAGGACCCTTCTTATGCTTTGGTTAGCTTGATCTTATGCTTTGATGTGGTCAGGGAAATTTCAGAAAGAATTTCTCATGCTGAATTGGTTTACCACCTGTTTACATCTCCCTCTAACGCTGGAAAGTTTCCCTTTTTTATCAAGCCTTATCGTTATTTTTGAATACCTTTGAAGCCACTCTAAATCAAAAGTTTGTTTGATTGACTTTCCCGCCCCCGTTGCGAATGACTTTTGGATTTACGTTGGAAGGTGTGGTTATTTTCTTGTCCACCGTTGCAGACGTGTTTTTGCATTTGGTTTCCACCGTTATGGATGGGTTTTCACTTTCCTTCGTATTTATGGGTTTTGGTTGTCTTTTGGCTTTGTATTGGAGCCTTTTACCATCGCTCTCTCTATCGTTGTGGACGGGTTTGAGCTTTGAGGTCCCGACGTTGTGGATGGGAAAGGCATCAAGATTCCGACGTATAGTCATTTGGTTTCTGGCTTGAGTTTTACGGATAGTGTTTATGTTATGAGTGTCCACCATTTCGGAAGAGTTTAAGCTTTCAGCTTTCGACCCAAAAGAGCCTCCGACTTCCGACCATTAGTTTTTTGTCCTTGCCTATCGTTGCGGATGGTTTTGTGCTATGGCCCTCTGCCATTGCAGAAGGAGCAGCACTTTGCCTCGCGATCCGGAGTTGTTTCCTATCTGATCCAGAAAGTCTTCCCATGTGCGGGCCATATCTATATATTCACGGGGAGGCAAGGCATTTTTCCATTCTTATTTTTTCTAACTGCCGCGCTCGTCATTGTCATACTGTCACGCTCACCCGGTTCCCCAATTGCGGTACCCTCAGTATAGGTTTCTCCACCATGAGGCTTTCCAGACCTCTCCACGTCGGATACGTCCATGCCAAGTAGGTTTATTCAGCTTCTCCCGTTCCTTTTGAGGCATGTGTAAAGATTGATGCGGTTAGTCTTAGTTACGGTGGTTTCCTTCACCCCGTTAGATGTATGCATATATGATAAGGGTGGGGAGGTTATTTTGACTGCTAGCACTGGTATTTTTGACCCACGGAGCATTTTTCACCCGTGGCTATTGGTGCACAGCCTTGCGCGCAGTGGGTGGGGGTTTGGTGCAGGCGGCCGTTACGCTGCCTGCACCAAACCGCCCTGTGTATGGTAATGAGGTGCAGGGGGAGGTTTTGTTATGATTTTTCTATAATCTTTTGGTAATTCCTCCTTTCATTCAAGGTTCATATTGCCCATTTTTCTCGAACCCTAGCCTGTGTTGCTCATGCCGTCCCGCACAGTCCTTTTGGGCTCGGTCATTAGAAACCCTAGTCAATTAGAAGGGATATGCTCCTGTTGTGGTTTGTTAGCTGGGAATCGCATGGGTAGTGAGTTTGGTAGGAGCGTTTTTGCAGTCGGATGACAATAGTACCCACAGAGAGTGAAATGTGTAGTCCGCTTAATGTAAATTTTCTCCTGCGAACTGCACAAGTCCTTGTTGATTTTAGTCAGTCTAGGCTATTTATTGTTAAAATGATTGTTATTATAAAACGCAGGAGACTCTCACATTCATATTGCATATTACTACTGCAAATTATCTCTTTTTTTGATATACATGGACTAAACTACTGAACACTGCACATTGCATTTTAATGGTTCTGATAGTCATGGCATTTTTAGGGCGTACATGCATGCATTTACTTCCCTACTTGATATCACATCAAGACACATGAAAATGGCACATCGCATATGGATGTAGTTTTATTGCAGTCTAAAATATGGTTGATGGAATGATTTAATATCATACAGCACTGTTTTGTATCATGCTAAGATAGTGTGCATTTGGTTGTAATAGTCCTGTTAGTCAGGCCAGTCAGGTTATGCAAGCTTATATCCTAGCTTCATGGACTAGTTGCTGTCATGATACACATAGAAAAAATAAAATGCTGCGCAGTGTCTTGTGAATGTCTGCAACTTGAATTTATCAATATTACAATGTTATATATGGCAAGAAGAATTCGAATCCACCATGTCCAAGAGGCAGAAGAAGAAGGCCCCTATGGTCGAAGAAGGAGCAGAAGTAGAAGAGGTCACAAAGACCGAGTACATATATGAAGACACTCAATGTGTTTCTGGTGTGGAACCTGAGTACAAATGGGGTGAAATATATAGGTTGATTTCCCGTAGGGAGGTTCCCGACATGGGCCTCGAAGAAGAATCCATCTATGCTATCATAGAGAAATCTTCTCTCATGAAAGTTGCCACCAGACCAGAGTTGTTCCCATGCTCTGAGGTAATTGGATGGATTCTGCCTCGAGTAGACACCACTACAATGATCATGGGAAATGTTGAAGGACAGGGCTATGCTACATTTAGCCCTGGATATGTGGCGTTGGATTATCACCTACCAGAAGCCCAGGTTTTCTTGTTAGAGGATTGGCTGAAAAGCATCAAAATGGACCTGGTGGAAACTCTTAGGAGAATGATGTTGCAGGGAAAGCATTTTTGACACAGACCGACCAATGAGTATGGTACAACGAGCTTGAGGGCTCCCTACAAATTCATAGCCTTGATGCTCAATAGAATATTTGCGAGAGCTCATGGCAGTCTCTTCAAACTTGAATGGATACCAATTATTTTTCATGTGGCAACTCAAGGCACAGTCTTCAATTAGGCCAGCATGGTATCTAGCAGTATTTCTTCTTGCGTGACCTCAGCCTTGGAGGGAGAGTCCAAGAAAATATCAGAGTTTTACATGAGTTCAATATTAATAGACTACATATTGTGCAACCAGGCTTTCCCTGGTCTCAGGTGCATCTGGGACAGGGAAAGGATGCCCTTTTATGCCGCTTATAGACCATTGTAGGCTCACCAGTACCATAACCATTACAAAGAGGTCTATGAGCACTTCATTATGCCTATGTACACACTCATTTTCTGGAAGGAGTGTGACTGTATGTCGGAAGAAGCCATGTGAGTGATAGAAAAATATGCGGATTATTTCTTAACTGAGAATGGCATGTACTTCTGGATGTTTGGAGGATCAAGAACACCTTCGCTGCTGCCCAAATATGCAACGGATTACATAGTCCACAAGGAGGCGGTCAGAAAAGTGTTCATTGATGGAATAGGCATTTTTTTGTTCGAACACAATAAGACTACCTACCCTCCTTTGCCATTCAAGTTAGGAAGCTACAAATTCACCAAGGTGAAACAAGTTGCTGAATTCATAGAGGAATTGGAGAGGTTCCATTTTGGGAGATGCCCTACCACAAAAATGAGACCTGAGGCAAGGTTATTGAGCATTGCAAAGAACACAAGGTACACTTCAAGTATACCCACCATTTTGATAAGGATGAATCTGTCTTTCGAAATGCCCCAAACATGACAATGCTAATGAGAAGATTCAAGAAAAAGATCACCACCAAAGGTGAAAAAGGGGACGAGCAGGATAAGGCTGAGGAAGAAGCCAAAAGGAGGGATGAAGAATCCCAGAGGTTGGAAAAAGAAGCTGCAGAAAGGTTGCAGATAGAAGGAGAAAAAAGGGCTACCCAAGAAGCAGCAGAGAAAGCAGAGAAAGCAACCAAAGAAGCCGAAGAAGCAAAGAGAAAGCTCGATGAGGAGCTCTGAAAGCAAGAAGCTGAAAAAATAAAGTTAACACAGTAGTCAGCTTCTGAAATAGCAGCAGGGAGGACTCAGGAGATGGAGAACCCTGAGGTTTAGACCCCTCAAGTACCTTCTACCAGCATACCCATGGTGCCCACGATCAACCTGGTCCCTTTTGTGCAGGAAAAGGGAAAGGAAGTCCCTGATTTCAACACTGTATATTATGATAGGGCAACAAAAAGAATAATAAAGAGGACAGAGAGGAAATTTGAGGCGGAAGTCCTACCAGGTAAAATGATAATAGATACTGCTATTATGCTAGGAACTAACCAGGATCTAAGATTTACCATAAGAGCCGGGTCCGCATTCATCGAAGCTTTAGAAGATAATATAGGCAAGATAATGATAGACTTGGAGCAATCCAAGAAATCTTCTGATCAATTAAAGGATACATTGAGGCACGAGAGGGCAGAGAGCAACAGGCTCAAAAGGAAATATGAAGATGTGCAATGGGAAATGGAATCCTCAAGAGCTGAAGTACAGGCCCTCCAAGTAGAAATGCAAGTCAAGGAAACAGTACAGGAGGCCCTAGAGAAAGTGCAGAAGGAATGCCAAGATCTAAAGGGTGAGAAGGGACAGCTACTGGCAAGGGTGGAGGAGCTAGAGGAACAGCTGAAGATCCTCTTGCAGGCCAATCATATGCACACCCAAGAACTGAGAAACGAACATTAGGAGCAGATTTCCACTTTGAACACTGCTTTGGAAGTAGCAAGAGAACAGCAGGTCGATCTTCAGCCTCTCAAGCAGCATGTATTAACCCAGAAAACCAAGATGCTGCAGCTGCAGACTGCTGTTGAAAAAGAAAGGTGTAAAGTGTTGCAGATTGCCGACTTATTGGAGGAGATCCTGGAAACTGCATCCTACTTTGTGGATAGGTCCCAGGACGTCCTAGAGATCCTTACTGTATGAATGGCAAGGATGGAGAACAATAAGGAATCCCCAGCAAAGCTATCGGAAAAAGACCAGTAGGCCCTCAAACGGGACTATAACCTAGTGGAGTTTGCTATAAATACTGGTGAAGACTTCAAGAAGGCAGTAAAGAAGGAAAAGCGATTATGCACTGAATTATTTAGAAGACTTCTTAATACATACAACCGGTTCCAGATAAAAGCGGAGGAGAGGCTTGAAGTTCTCCCAGATCACGATGCCTTTGAGGAGCTATTGCAAAAGAGATTTCGGGAGGAAGAAGCTAAGGTGTAGGATATCAAAGCCATGGATGATCTGATCTTGAGAAGCCAAGTAGAACACCCAGCCATCAGTGTACTGCTTATAGAAGATCAGCTCTGACTGAGTACGCCCAGGGTCGAGGCTATCAAGAAACAAGCTGAGAAATTTGAGATAAATATTCAGTTTTTAGGGCCTTGTACTTTTGAAGGAATCGCTAATGAGGCTATAGAGTGGAGGAATTTTCTAGACAGGCAAGTGGGGCCTTTCTTGTGAGGGATTAGTCATCTTTGTATTTGTAACTATTTTTTGTAAAATATTTAAGAAAAATAGAACATTGGGAGACGAGAGGTTGGGAAGCCCAAAGGTCACTTTGGGCAGCCCAACAGTATGACCCTTTTTGTATAAATGTAAAAGACTTAGAAGAAGGGGGGAATTTTTCCCAGTGAGACTGGTGAGGACATATTGTAAGAAGAACTATTTCATTTTGCAATAAAAAATTACAGTTTGCCTGTTGTAGAAAGCTTAGTGGAATATTCAAATGTTGTGCTATGGATTTGTTGAAGAGGAAGTATTTTGCTTTCAGCTTTATGTCCATCAACTGTGAGACCATTCTAACTCATTGAACCTATGTTCTTGTATGAATGTTTTCCAGTTTATTTCATGAATATTTCCACTATGAGTAATGTATGCTGCTTATGAAACAGTTGGCTATCTGACTATTGAAATAACTTTAATCTTTCATGTGTTGTAGAGAAAAATATCAGCTACCTGTAATTTCTGTTTATAATGCATGAATAACACGCATTACTCCTAAAATAAATCAGATTCTGGCTCCACGGGGATAGGTGCATATATAGTTAGTTATATAGATAGTTAGCTTCATGGATGCATATGTGATTTAGATGCCTGTGAGCCTTAAGATGAGAGGTAAGAACCTGCACATCACATTGTGTAGTTCCTTGCATATTTATCACCCTTCCTTGTTAGTTAGGCATTTGTATTGCATGCATTAAGTCAAAAAAATATAGAAAACTCGGTGGACCGGGCCACAACCAGTAAACCCTTTGTTTTGTTTCTTTGACCTATGGTAGCCGGACCGCAAACCGGACGGATTCCCTATACCAAACAGTCAACGAGCTAGTTGGGAATGTTGATTAGGGAGAATCCTTTACTGTTGTAGCCTGCGAATTTCTAGGCCCCGACAGAATTGGCGCTAGAGGAGGGCCGCCAGTGCGTGGCTGGCTGTGGAAAGTTATTTTCCTAAGACTACCTTACCAGTAGATGTTTTGAAGCTTGTAACTTGACCCAAGTACTCTCAGGTCTTGGTTATACCTGTGAAGCAAGAAATCCTGTTCTCATCCTGCGTTGTTCTTTGCTCAGACTCTTGTTCTTGTAGCTGTGCCTATGGCTGGAATCAATATAAATTAGCCCAACCCATTACCAGCATGGAGAGAAAGATATATTTTGAACCTCACACCGCCTTTTCATAACTTGCCTCAAGCCTTTGACAAGCTGTTGCCTAAGTTTGACCTCGAAGAAAGACTTGTTGTAGAAGAACATGTGCAAAGATTTTATCTAGCATTAGAAGGGCTAAGGGCTGGGGAATATGAAGATGTGGTCTGCAGACTATTCCCTCACACCCTGAAAGGGGCGGAAGCATCCTGGTATTTCAGTATCCCTACAAATTTGATTCCTAATTGGGACACCTTCGAGAAGGTTTTCAGAAGTAAATACACCACTCAGAGAACTCATGCCTCATTAATGAAAGGTCTTGGTTTGTTAAGAAAGGAGAATAATGAGAAGGTACATATTTTCACTCAGTGATGTTCAATGTACCTAAAGAACTTCTTTGAAGCTGACAGACCCTCAGACAAGGTCTTAATCGAGTATTATACCTCAGCCCTAGGGCTTGAGTTGGCCATGTTTGCCAAAATGAAAGCCAAACCCACATTCGGAGAGACTTATGAAGAGGCCGAAAGAGTAGAGGCTGAGAGGGAAAGTATAGAAGATTATCCTGATTTACCTAGAGAGAAAAATACAGAAAGAAGAGCTTTGGTGTTGTCCAAACTCAGAGAGGAGCACTCACATGATCTTGAGGGAATGATGAAAATGATGCAGAAGATTTCCAACTAGATAATAGGTCTGGAGAAAGAAATGGACATTCAAAAAACTTATAAACCCTACTATCCGAAAAAACAGGATAATAACCAATGGAAAATCCCTCCCCCAAATTTAGCCTCAATAAATATAACAGAAAAAGGGGGGGATAATTTATGTACTTTTCACCAGCAACTTCACTCCGAGAAGAAGTGCCCTCAATGGTTAAATTCAATATCTTTGGTAATGAATAAGTTGCTGAATTCCAAATTGAATGAAGACAATGATGAAGAAGAAGGAAAAGAACGGTCCATAGAGAAGCAAGATGATGATACAATATTGTCATGGAACGGTGTTTCGTTGTTCAACACAGAAGAGCATACTCTCAAGTCTCAATATACGCCTACAACCACAAAAGATAAAAACCTAGCAATTAAGGACAATGCAATACTCTCAATGGTTCAAGAGTTGCAAGAGAAAGTCAAGAGGCAGGATGATGTGAAGGCTAAAGATGGCATACCTGAAGCCACTACTTTCAAACAGGAAATAGAGCCACTCGTTGAACCTGCCAAACCTGTGCAAGATGATGAGGAAAGAAAAGCTGACAAACTTAAAGAGGAGATGCCAACAAAAAACCAACCTGTGGAAGAAAAAATTGAATTAACTAGGACAAGGAAAACCAGCGCTCCACCTTTCCTTGTGACTCTTGAAATTTTGAATCATAAGGTGCATAATTTTTTGGTGGACTCTGGGTCATCCATGAATGTTATGCCTTTGGCAGTTTGCAAAAAACTTAATGGGCAGCTAAAACCTACTATTTGGGACATCACCCAACTAGACAAGACTAGTGTCAAAGTAGTGGGGGAGATGGAAAATGTTCTGAGTCGATTTTCTGCAAATGAAAGGATATGTCATTACATTGATATTGTAGTAGCAGACATACCTGATGGCTATGGAATGATCCTGAACCGAGATTGGATAGCAAGACTGAATGGGTACTTTGCTTTAGATTGGTCACACTTGTGGTTACCTCAGAAGGGTAGCCCAAACCTGATTAAGATATTAAGAGAGCCCTATATGAAGCACAATGTCACTAAGCTAGGAGAGGGAAATGAATCTGCTGAGTCTTTCCTGGGAAATTATCTGACTGAGCTAGAATTAAGACATCTTACTTCAATAAAGGCTAGTTATATAACTAACACTCAGCCTGAGCTCCTTCAAATTCCTCAGGCTGTAAGAAATGATTATAGAATAGTAGACATGTGTTCAGTTTCAAAAACAACACAGCTCGATCATGGTTAAATGGCTCATTTCTATTATTCAGCCCATCCTTTAACTCCTCATGATTAAAGATTTTCAGGGGTGGGCAATAATTTTTCTTTTCTTTTGCATTGTACATAAATAAACTATTTTGTGTTCTTTAATGCTTGGATTCTTTTACTTTTGGTTATCTGATTTAATGCTATGTTCTTTTATTTGCTTCGCTAGCATTACTTTTGGTTTTGAATAAAGAGGAAAACTTTTGGTTGCAATGGAAACATCAGGGTTCTCAATTAACTGAAATCTTGAGCGAAAGACTGTGCTGTAAAAGTATAGAATGTCTTCTAGTAGCAGTGTTCCTAGCTGGCAAAGCATTCATTGAAGTCTTACTTAACCCCTGTAAATAACTCGGGAGTAAAAGAGGTCTGGAATACTATTTAGAGGCTCCATCCATTTCACATCTTAAATATCCAAGGGGGTGACAACAAAAGACCCACGAAAAGGAAGCAAAGTAAAATAGTATTTCATATATAAATGATCCCATGTCATACATTCAGAAAAGCAAAAAAGCTATCAAGAGTAAAAAATCCTTGAATAAAAACAATACATATCAAATCAAAATATCAAAACATGAAGTATTGAATGGCCACAAGATCCTCTCTGTCCGTGAACTGAAATATGAAGGACATTGTTCACACAAAAGGACACTATGGGATAGAGGATCCTGAATTAAAATTCAGTAAGAAAGGCCTGCAGGAGGACTCATATCAAAAGAACTAAAGTTCAAAAGGCACAAAGGTGCAGTTGGCATGGAAATGAGGAACAAAATGATAATACTGTTTACCCTCTGTTACAATCCTGTGGTGTCCAAGCTGTAAACTACCTGAGGACAGGAAAAATAAACCTCACTTAGTTGGCATCAAATGAGTTATTCAGACTTGCAATACTTCTGATGTTACCATCTCCCAAAAGAATGGACTTCTTTAAATATTTTAAATGCATTATTTGGCTTGCTTAGGAATACAAGCGTCTAGAAGATTTCATTTTTATTCAGACAGTCTTGCACTGGGAAGGAGTTAATTTAGAGATCTATGGTTCACCAGGTAGTCACCAATTGTTGCAGCTGCAACAATTTCCCAAAATTCCCAAAAAAATTAGGACCCTCCTTATGCTTTGGTTAGCTTGATCTTGTGCTTTGATGTGGTTAGGGAACTTTCAGAAAGAGTTTCTCATGCTGAATTGGTTTACCACCTGTTTACATCTCCCTCTAACGCTGGAAAGTTTCCCTTTTTATCAAGCCTTATCATTATTTTTGAATACCTTTGAAGCCACTCTAAATCGGAAGTTTGTTTGATTGACTTTCCCGCCGCCGTTGTGGATGACTTTTGGATTTACGTCGAAAGGTGTGGTTATTTCCTTGTCTGCCATTTCGGATGAGTTTTTGCATTTGGTTTCCACCGTTACAGATGGGTTTTCACTTTCCTTCCGATTTATGGGTTTCGGTTGTCTTTTGGCTTTGTATCGGAGCCTTTTACCATCGCTCTCTCTGCCGTTGCAGATGGGTTTGAGCTTTGAGGTCCCGACGTTGTGGATGGGAAAGGCGTTAGGCTTCCGACGTATAGTCATTTGGTTTTTGGCTTGAGTTTTACGGACGGTGTTTATGTTATGAGTGTCCGCTATTGTGGAAGAGTTTAAGCTTTCGGCTTCCGACCCAAAAGAGCCTCCGACTTCTGACCATTAGTTTTTTGGCCTTGCCTATCGTTGCGGATGGTTTTGTGCTATGGCCCTCCACCGTTGTGGAAGGAGCAGTGCTTTGCCTCCCGATCTGGAGTTGTTTCCCATCCAATCCGTAAATTCTTCCCACATGCGGGCCATATCTATATATTCATGGGGAGGCAAGGTATTATTCTATCGTATTTTTTCTAACTGCCCCACCCATCATTGTCGTGCTGTCACGCTCGCCTAGTTCCTCAATTGCGGTACCCTCAGTACAGGTGTCTCCACCACGAGACTTTCCAGACCTCTCCATGTCAGATACATCCATGCCAGGTAGGTTTATTCACCTTCTCCCATTCCTTTTGAGGCATGTGTAAAGATTGATGCAGTTAGTCTTAGTTACGGTGGTTTCCTTTGCCCCGTTAGATGTATACGTATATGATCATGGGGGGGAGGTTATTTTGACTACTAGCACTGGAATTTTTGACCCACGGAGCATTTTTCACCTGTGGCTGTTGGTGCCCAGCCTCGCGCGCAGTGGGTGGGGGTTTGGTGCAAGCGGCCGTTACGCCGCCTGCACCAAACCGCCCTGTGTATGGTAATGAGGTGCAGGGGGAGGTTTTGTTATGATTTTTCTGTAATATTTTGGTAATTCCTCCTTTCATTTGAGGTTCATATTGCCCATTTTTCTTGAACCCCAGCCTATGTTGCTCACGTCATCCCGCGTAGTCCTTTTGGGCTCGGTCGTTAGAAACCCTAGTCAGTTAGAAGGGATATGCCACTGTTGTGGTTTGTTAGCTGGGAATCGCATGGGTAGTGAGTTTGGTAGGAGCGTTTTTGCAGTTGGATGACAATAGTACCCACAGAGAGTGAAATGTGTAGTCAGCTTAATGTAAATTTTCTCCTGCGAACTGCACAAGTCCTTATTGATTTTAGTCCGGCTAGGCTATTTATTGTTTAAATGATTGTTATTATAAAATGCAGGAGACTCTCACATTCATACTGCATATTACTACTGCAAATTATCTCTTTTGTTGATATACACGGACTAAAGTATTGAACACTGCACATTGCATTTTAATGGTTCTGATAGTCAGGGAGTTTTTATGCCGTACATGCATGCATTTACTTCCCTACTTGCTATCACATCAAGACACAAGAAAATGGCACATTGCATATGGATGTAGTTTTATTGTAGTCTAAAATATGGTTGATGGAATCATTTAATATCATACAGCACTATTTTGTATCATGCTAAGATAGTGTGCATTTGGTTTTAATATTCCTGTTAGTCAGGCCAGTCAGGTTATGCAAGGTTATATCCTAGCTTCATGGACTAGTTGCTGTCATGATACACAGAAAAAATAAAATGCTGTGTAGTGTCTTGTGAATGTCTGCAACTTTAATTTATCAATATTACAATGTTATATATGGCAGGAAGAATTTGAATCCACCATGTCCAAGAGGCAGAAGAAGAAGGACCCTATGGTTGAAGAAGGACTAGAAGTAGAAGAGGTCACAAAGACCGAGTACATATATGAAGACACTCAATGCATTTCTGGTGTGGAACCCGAGTACAAATGGGGTGAAATATATATGTTGATTTCCCATAGGGAGGTTCCCGACATGGGCCTCAAAGAAGAATCCATCTATGCTAACATAGAGAAATATTCTCTCATGAAAGTTGCCACCAGACCAGAGCTGTTCCCATGCTCTGAGGTAATTAGATGGATTTTTCCCCGAGTAGACACCACTACACTAATCATGGGAAATGTTGAAGGATAGGGCTATGCTGCATTTAGCCCTAGATATGTGGCGTTGGCTTATCACCTACCAGAAGCCCAGGTTTTCTTGTCAGAGGATTGGCTAAAAAGCATCAAAATGGACCTAGTGGAAACTCTTAGGAGAATGATGTTGCAGGGAAAGCATTTTCGACATAGACCGACAAGTGAGTATGATACATCGAGCTTGAGGGATCCCTACAGATTCATAGCCTTGATGCTTAACAGAATATTTTGGAGAGCTCATGGAAGACTCTTCAAACTTGAATGGATACCAATTATTTTTCATGTGGCAACTCAAGCCACAGTCTTCAATTGGGCTAGCATGGTGTCCAGCAGTATTTCTTCTTGCGTGACCTCAGCCTTGGAGGGAGAGTCCAAGAAAAGATCGGAGTTTTACATGAGTTCAATATTAATAGACTGGATATTGTGCAACTAGGCTTTCCCCGGTCTTAGGTGCATTTGGGAGAGGGAAAGGATGCTTGTTTATGCTGCTTATAGACCGTTGTGGGCTCAACAGTACCATAGCCATTACAGAGAGGTCTGTGAGCACTTCATTATGCCTCTGTACACACTCTTTTTCTGGAAGGAGTGTGACTGTATGTCAGAAGAATCCATGCAAGTGATAGAAGAATATGCAGATTATTTCTTAACTGAGAATGGCATGTACTTCTGGATGTTTGGAGGATCAAGAACACCTTCGCTGCTGCCCAAATATGCAACGGATTACATAGTCCACAAGGAGGCGGTCAGACAAGTGTTCATTGATGGAATAGGCAATTTTCTATTCAAACACAAGAAGACTGCCTACCCTCCTTTGCCATTCAAGCTAGGAAGCTACAAATTCACCAAGGTGAAACAAGCTGCTGAATTCATAGAGGAATTGGAGAGGTTCCATTTTGGGGAGATGCCCTACCGCAGAAATGACACCCGAGGCAAGGTTATTGAGCATTGCAAAGAACACAAGGTACACTTCGAGTATACCCACCATTTTGATAAGGACGAATCTGTCTTCCAAAATGCCCCAAACATGACAATGCTAATGAGAAGATTCAAGAAAAAGATCACCACCAAAGGTGGAAAAGGGGACGAGCAGGCTAAGGCTGAGGAAGAAGACAAAAGGAGGGATGAAGAATCCCAGAGGTTGGCTAAAGAAGCTGCAGAAAGGTTGCAGATAGAAGGAGAAAAAAGGGCTTCCTAGGAAGCAGCTGAGAAAGCAGAGGAAGCAATCAAAGAAGCAGAAGAAGCAAAGAGAAAGCTCGATGAGGAGCTCCAAAAGCAAGAAGCTGAAAAAATAAAGTTAACACAGCAGTCAGCTTCTGAAACAGCAGTAGGCCAGACTCAAGAGATGGAGAACCCTAAGGTTCAGACCCCTCAAGTACCTGCTACTAGCATACCCATGGTGCCCATGCTCAACCTGGTCCCTTTTGTGTAGGAAAAGGGAAAGGAAGTCCCTGATTTCAACACTGTATATTATGATAGGGCAACAAAAGAATAATAAAGAGGATAGAGAGGAAAGTTGAGGCAGAAGGCCTACTAGGTAAAATGATAACAGATACTGCTGTTATGCTTGGAACTAACCAGGATCCAAGATTTACCCTAAGATCCGGGTCCACATTCATCCAAGCTTCAGAAGATAATATAGGAAAGATAATGATAGACTTGGAGCAATCCAAGAAATCTTATGCTCAATTAAAGGATACATTGAGGCACGAGAGGGTAGAGAGCAATAGGCTCAAAAGGAAATATGAATATGTGCAATGGGAAATGGAATCCTCAAGAGCTGAAGTACAGGCCCTCCAAGTAGAAATGCAAGTCAAAGAAACATCACAGGAGGCCCTAGAGAAAGTGCAGAAGGAATGCCAAGATCTAAAGGGTGAGAAGGGACAGCTACTGGCAAGGGTGGAGGAGCTAGAGGAACAGCTGAAGATCCTCTTGCAGGCCAATGATATGCACACCCAAGAACTGAGAAATGAACATCAGGAGCATATTTCCGCTTTGAACACTGCTTTGGAAGTAGCAAGAGAATAGCAGGTCGATCTTCAACCTCTCAAGGAGCATGTATTGACCCAGAAAACCAAGATGCTGCAGCAGAGGACTTCTATTGAAAAAGAAAGGTGTAAAGTGTTGCAGATCGACGGGAAATTGGAGGAGATCCTAGAAACTGCATCCTACTTTATGGACAGGTCCCAGGACATCCTAGAGATCCTTACTGTACGAATGGCAAGGTTGGAGAACAATGAGGAATCCCCAGCAGAGCTACCGGCAAAAGACCAGCAGGCCCTCAAACGAGACTATAACCTAGTGGAGTTTGCTATAAATACTGCTGAAGACTTCAAAAAGGCAATAAAGAAGACAAAGGGATTATGCACCGAATTCTTCAGAATACTTCTTAATACATACAACCTGTGCCAGATAAAAGCGGAGGAGAGGCTTGAAGTTCTCCCAGATCACAATGCCTTTGAGGAGCTATTGCAGAAGAGATTCCAGGAGGAAGAAGCTAAGGTGCAGGATATCAAAGCCATGGATGATCTGATCTTGAGAAGCCAAGTAGAACACCCAGACGTCAGTGTACTACTTCTGGAATATCAGCTCCGACTGAGTACGCCCAGGGTCGAGGCTATCAAGAAACAAGCTGAGAAATTTGAGATAAATATTCAGTTTTTAGAGCCTTGTACTTTTGAAGGCATCGCTAATGAGGCTACAACGTGGAGGAATTTTCTAGACAGCCAAGTGGGGCCTTCCTCATGAGGGATTAGTCATCTTTGTATTTGTAACTATTTTTTGTAAAACATTTAAGAAAAATAGAACATTGGGAGACGAGAGGTTGGGAAGCCCAAAGGTCACTTTGGGCAGCCCAACAGTCTGACCCTTTTTGTATAAATGTAAAAGACTTAGAATAAGGGGGGACTTTTTCCCAGCGAGACTGGTGAGGACATATTGCAAGAAGAACTATTTCATTTTGCAATAAAAAATTACAGTTTTCCTGTTGGAGAAAGCTTAATGGAATATTCAAATGTTGTGCTATGGATTTGTTGAAGAGGAACTATTTTGTTTTCAGCTTTATTTCCATCAACTGTGAGACCGTTCCAACTCATTGAAACTATGTTCTTGTATGAATGTTTTCGGGTTTATTTCATGAAGATTTCCACTATGAGTAATGTATGCTTCTTATGAAATAGTTGGCTATCTGACTGTTGAAATACCTTTAATATTTCATGTGTTGTAGAGAAAAATATCAGCTACCTATAATTTCTGTTTATAATGCATGAATAACACACATTACTCATAAAATAAATCAGATTCTGGCTCCCCGGGGATAGGTGCATATATAGTTAGTTAGATAGATAGTTAGCTTCATGGATGCATATGTGATTTAGATGCCTATGAGCCTTAAGACGAGAGGTAAGAACCTGCACATCACATTGTGTAGTTCCTTGCATCTTTATCACCCTTCATTGTTAGTTAGGCATTTGCATTGCATGCATTAAGTCAAAAAAATATAAAAAACTCGGTGGACCGGGCCGCAACCGGTAAAACCTTTGTTTTGTTACTCTGACCTACGGTAGCCAGACCGCAAACTGGATAGATTCCGTATACCAAACAGTCAATGGGTTAGTTGGGAACATTGATTGGGGAGAATCCTTTACTGTTGTCGCCTGCAAATTTCCAGGCCCCAACACCGCCTTGGCTTCATTAGGAGTTGAGCCTAAACGGAGGAGTCAAGAACAAGGTGACAACCTTGACTCAAGACTTTCCCCCAAAGACACACCAAGTGGTTTGAATATTTCTGCCACATCACCCAGGTGTGTGAAAGGTAGCAACACTTTTTGGCACCGCTGCCGGGGATAAATCTTTTTATTCCCGGGTACGACTTAGCTTAACTTTTTTCTAAACAACTAAAAAGATAAAAACTTTTGATTGATCTAGTATTTAAAAAACATAAAAATTAAAACATGATCCATTTGGCGACTTCACTGTCTAACATCCCTCCAAGAATTTCTACCCGAAGAAATTGCCAACAATTATTCAATCCTCTCCCTGATCCTGAAAGGTTTATTAGGGAAATATTGAATAAGCAGACTTCCCGTAGAAACCTTGAAAATTTAGGAGACCAATCCTTCTTAGATATTCATTACATATTTGTAGAGAGTCATGTTCACCAATCTCAAGAAATGACAGAATTGTTCAAACCCCTTGACTTTTCTCAGATAGTAGGTGTTCCCCATGCCATTCCAAAATATGCTATCAAGAAGCTCCCCATATTTCAGGGCAATAATGCCATCACTGCCAAGTCTCATCTTCAAAAGTTTGAAAAGCACTTGGTCAGTTATTGCAATGATGCTGCCCATGACCATGACAATGTCAAAATGAAGCTCTTTGCTTTATCCTTAGAAGATGATGGGACTCCTATGTGTTCTTCATATAATGATGACAGTCTGGAAGGTTTACTACCTTATTACCTTTTCTTTGAAAAATATGAGTATGAAAATGAGGACAAGTATAACTTGGAGCATGATAGAAGTGACGAAGACTCCCTTATCCTTGACAAAGATGTTGATGAGGAGTCCTGGACATTCATGGAAAATCCAATATATGACATGAATAAAGAGGAAAATAATGACCCAAAAACTTTTGATGGTTTTGTTGGTTTTTCTATCTATGGAATATCTAAAGGAGAGAGCATGGACCATGTGGCCTTGGGAAACTTTGATATGAAAAAGGAGCATGCAATTTATCCACGTGATCAGTCTAAGCCATATATCAGTATCAGTAATGAAGACAAAGAGAACTTGATATTAGCAATGGGGAATCCATCACATCTAACATAAATGATGGTGATGACTATTGGGATTTTTGTGGATATCTTATTAAGAATCCTATCTATGCTATATCCAGCAAGGGGAGTGTCTATTTAGAAATTTGTGGAGGTCCAATCTACTATACTTCCATAGAGGGAAGCATGGATATGGAGACCTTGGAAAAACCTAGTATGGAAAAGCAGCATTCAAAACTATTATATGATAATTCAGAGTCATATCATGCAGAGCCGCAAAAAGGTATCAATAATGCAGACATGGAGAAGCAGTGTTGTGAAAAGACAGATGTGATGCAGTTAGTAGAATATCAATCTCAACTATATTTTTCACATATAGAGGTTCCTTATTATTTGGAGCTACTTGGGGCTTGTGCAACGAGTTATCATTTGATAAGCCCGGATGATCAGTATGATGATGTAGTCAATCTGTCTCATCGTGTCGATTGGTATATCAGTCCTATCCAATCATGGATAGAAGTAGCATGCACGAGCACATACCATTTTGGGAAGAAATTTGGTGAAGTATTATATTCTATGATCTCCCATCCATCCCACCGATTTCAAGTCATCACGCAGGTTTGCATTTTCTGAATGAAGTATTCTTACTTTGGCTGGTAACCAAAGACAAGGAATTTTTTTTTTTATGTTAATAAAATGCTTAGGTGGTTACATTGGATTTCTGATTACACTTAACCCTTTTTATATCATGATTAGAGTAGGAAAATAAGCTACTTGAAAGAGAGCATTACTTTTTGAATTTCTATTTTATACTTAGCTATAATAAAACTTTGCTTCTTTTAGTTAGTTACATTTATTTTGTTTAAATAAATCAGCTTAATGGTTCATTTGGTTTTTTATAAAACTTGTGCTAATGAGGTTTTTCTTGTCAAGTTGAGATGTTTTTACAGGGTATATAAACCAGAGATTCTACTGTTCTCATATCCTGTCCTTTCCTTAAAGACCATATCGAGCACACATCCCATAGTTGGAGCCAAAATGTTACCACCTAAGTTGTACTTAGTGGTTTTTTATCAAGTGTGCCTAGTGAACCGGACAAGGATAACTTGTTTGGACTTCAGAAGACTTCAGTCTTGCTTTTGGGAAGCTTTGTTGTACTATATCACATGTTCATACCCCATGGGGGAATTGTTATAAATGTTCTAGAATGATAGTTTCTATAAAAGACTCGGTCTCTTAGACTTTATTTGTCAATATGATTAGCCCAGGGTGTTTTTTCCCTTGGTTATTATTGGTTGTTGAATAAATGACTGATAATTTATGAGTTTTTCACTCCATACCTCCAAAGTTGGGGTGGTAGGCTTCAAATTTAGGCCTATTGAGGTTATTAGAGCCTATGTTTCAATGTATAAACATGTTAGGCATCATAGTCAAGTCATATGAACATGTCCAAGTCCCCCTAGGTTTTTTCAACTTTTTTAATTTTTTAATTTTTTCAGTGTTTTTTATTAAAATTTAATTTTTCCAAAACTTAGGCTATTTTTTAATAGTTTAATTGGAAAAATTGGTTTTGTAATAAAAGTGGGCTTGGAAGTCAGATTCAGTCATGCAGGTGCTCATTTTCAAGCTAAGAGCACCATGTAAACCTATGGACCCATTATTTCCTAGTTTTGAGTGATTTTTCATCACTCAGGTCAGAAAGTCCCAAAAAATCATTTATTGATTATTTTAATTCATAAATTGATGAATAATGGATCAAATCCAAAATCCTAGATCAGTGGATTCTCAGCCGATTTGATTGAAATCAGTCAGATTTGAACCAAATTGACTGGATCTGACAAATCCTTGACTAAAGGAGGTGATCTGGAAAGATCCAGAGTTGAAATTCAGCATCCTTCATGGGGAATTTCACCCTCCCTCTCTCCTCCACACGTTTGGGTTCATCTGGATGAGTTTTGGTGGATGCTTCAGTCAACAGGTTGATGTGTCAGTCAAATCAGCTCTCTGATTGACAGTTTCACTCAGTGAGACACATATCTAGCTCAGTTAGACACAGATCAGGCATTGATGGTCTCTCTTACAGGTACAATGGTCTTTCTCCTTGGGATTTGCACCTCCCTACTCTGGATCTCATTTTTTGTATAAATAAAGCTCAGGATGCCTCTTCCAAGCTAGTTAGAGTTGGATTGAAGGGCTTGCTATTGTAATACCGTTGTAATATTTTGATTTTTAGAATAAAGAAGCTTTGGAGGCCAAATAGTATAATGCTCTCATGTGTGTGGATTAAGCATTATCTAATGTCTATTGATGTTACCGACTTTTCTCTCAATTTCTGCATCTGAACCCTATTTGGCTTGAACGAATCAGCTGAATCAATAGGAGTATAGTTGGGCAAGTAAGGTTACCTGTTTTTTTTTATATATATCTAATAGCATATATGTTTAAGGATCTAGATTATACATGTTTAATAAGTTTATTTGCATGTAAATTTTGTCTCTTTTTCATATATCTATCCAGATCTCATGAGGTTTCATGCAGGATTGTGTGTTTAGCTTTCAGGTAGCAAGGATTGGATGAGCTATGGATCTAGTTTGACTTCATTGTACATTCAAAAACTTTGTGAAGGAATTTCCCCTCTGTATTCCACTAAGAAGTTTCCATTGCAGATCCATCCAACAATGGGTCTTTTCCCTTCTCTTCATCCTTTCTATTAAAATCAATATTTCGGTTACCTATCTCTTCCTCTTATGATCAGATCTAGTTCTAAGAAGTGAATATACATTGTTAGATATAGTTCATAAGATTATTTCTACTTATATCTGTAATTTCATAAAGAATATCATTTCATAAAGATAGATCTAGGTGTAGGAATTTCCTTTTTTGCAAGTAGCTAAATCATAGATCTAAAGCTTGCTCATAAGGTAGTTTCCTTTGTCGTTCCTTAAAGATTCAAATTATAAAATAAAATTGCACATATCATTGGCTTCCCAAATAGAAAGCCAATATCCCAAGGAAATCTTGCTTTCCTTGGTTCCTTTTTGCAAAACTAGATTACCCCAACTTAACAAATTTTTACTTAGTTTTTTTTGGTAACTAGTGTGGTGACCCAAAACACTTTTAAAGTGTGTTTGGGAACATTTGATTTTAATTGATCACTATTTTTATAAGGTCTAACAAAAAATAGAAGGATACTCTTCCCAATTTCCGACTCTTGGACGAACCAGAGCTTCCCGGAAGCTTCCCCCACCGCTGTGTTTTAATTTTAGCTTGTTACAAGCTTGTTGTAAGCCTTTGGATCTCAGATAACAAGGAAAAAAGTGAATCAATTTCAATTTTCTGATATTGTAAATCAATTCTAATAAAAATTAAAGGTCCTTTTGAATAGGTTATTTCGATCCTATTCACCATCCCCCCTGGGGGGATTTGCATCTGTGTCAATTTTTTACTTTTTGTTCATCTCTTTTCAAACTAGTGTAGTTCTAACTTGCAAGGTAGTATAATTTTATTTATTATCATTTCCATATTCAATATCCGAGGTTTCAAATTAATCTTAATACTTACCCCACGACTTCTCAATTGACCCGAAAGGGGAAAGAGATGCGTGGTAGGACTAATTAGAAAACCGGCATTGTGTATCTTTGTTTTCCTTTTCATCGATTGTTTCATCAGCTATAATAAAATTAACCCCTCCTTGATTCCCTGATTGAGATCCACTTGGATCGAAAGAGGTTCTTGGAGGGTTTTCTTTTTAACAAGAACACCTATCTTAAAATTTACTAAAATTGACAAGGCTCCGGTGTGTATGCTCTGCACTTGGTTGCAGTTCATATGATTAGTTACGATGCATCAAAAGCACTTGAGTGAATAGAATAATTAGGATTCACTCTCCCAAATTGAAAAACCATCAGGTGAAAATCCAACACCTAGATCAAACCATTACGATGGTAAAATACCCAAAGGAAGCAACAACTCCTAAAAAGTGACCTCGGGGCGCCAATCTCTGTTACACCTACGGGTGCATTATGACTTGTAGAATCTGAGAGACTAGATCCAACATGGCCTGCAGAGGTTGGATGGGAACCACCAACATGAACAACAGAGGTTGAATGGTTAAGATCAACATGCTTTGCAGTAGTTGAGTGTGTGCCCCCAGCATGAACAACAGAGGATGGGTGGATGGGTCCAACATGAACAATAGAGGTTGGATGGGGAGGTTCAACTTGAAAAACAGAGGTTGAACGGGTGCCATCAGCATGAACACCAAAGGCTGAGTGACTGGATCCGACATGACATAGAAAGGTTGGAAGGATCCCACCATCATGATCGACAGATGCTAGATGGTGAATATCAACTTGACTTGCAGAGGTTGAGTGCTTAGATCCAACATGGCCTGCAGAGGTTGGATGGGTGCCCCCAGCATGAACAACAGAGGCTGGGTGGTGAGGTTCAACTTGACTTGCAGAGGTTGAACACGTGCCCCCTTGCTTATGTGCTTTCTTCCTATTCCTCTTTCTTTTACTCCTTTTAGACTGCCGGTTACTAGTATCAGTACTTTCACCGCATGAGGTAGAAGGAGGAGGAGAATCAACTACAGGTGAAGGGGAAGCAGTGTTTTGATGCCCTTGATATAAGGAGCTTACTTGAGAAGCATCAGGTGCATTCAAGACAGTTGGAGTGGAAAACAACCACACCGGTAGCCCTAAGGTGAATCCAGGAAGATTCAAGGTGGCCATCAAGGGAACACCAACATTCCTCGTGAGAGGAATATTACAAGGAGTTCCCAGCATGGGGATATCTTGGTTGGTGTTCGAAGGGGTGTTAGCCATAATTTCAAAACAAGAGACAAAGTCTGAGGTTGATAGGCAACCAAAATTACAAAGCATACACCTAAAGGCAGACTAAGTACAGAAAAACCACACAGCACTCACTAAAAATTCCTAAAGCCAAACAGACAAATAGGTATAAGATGTACTTTCCAGAAGAAAGCTGATAGACAGTTACTTGGCATCCCTATAGATGTTCTTAGGCACAAGCGGAGGAATCACCCACCGCCCTCCCACACTTTCTACCGGGGTTACCTTCCAAGTCCGTCCAAGGTCAACCAGAAATAACCTTCTGGTGTATCTGTGTATGAATCCTAGATGTAAAAGAGACTAAAGGCTACCTTAACTACACCAACAGTCTGGGGGGACAGTACTCAGCCAAACTCGTATGTATGGGCAGGGTAGCTGAGCCCGAAACTCTATCTAGAACAGAATCCCCAGATGCGTAAAAGTCCTGAGTTACATTTTGACAAGGATTCAGAGGGTTATCTCCTCTGTCCAAGCCTCCACGCGGCCTAGTGCTTAACTCCCATTTGAGAGGAGCTTCCCAGATACAGTTGATGAAGTCAAGGATTTACCTAGTGAAAGGTCCACTACGTCTGAGTTTTATAACTTGTGGGAAGTTTACACTTCCTAGCCCACAAGTCTAGCATAAGCTAGTAGGTGAAAGGCCCCTAAAAAAAAAAACTTACTAGTAAATTTTAAATTATACATTCATTTTAAAGGGCTGTTTCTAGTCAGAGGGTAAATGGCATGAAACTTATGTGGTATTTTGACTCAAAATTGAAACAAAATGACTAAGCAAAGAGATATGAAATGCAAAAAGCAAAAACCATTCTCTTTATATTTCTTATAAAAAACTTGAAAGCCACAAAAGAACAAATTCTTTTTATATTTTCCAAAAACAATGATATGCTATGCAATCTAGACTAAAAACCTAATCTACATGCATATAAAGCAAACATGTGTTTTTGTCTTTTTCTTTTATAAATGCAAAATAAAAATCGTCCTATCAACTAATGCAAGAAAGTACTATAAGCAAAGCAAATAGACAACTACTCTACACCCCACAAACAAACCCTAGGTTTCCCTAAAGTTGAATATAAACCTCTCTTAAAAGGAAGGCTCACAAAGGAAAACAAGCCAACAACTTTGGCATGAAAAGAATGAGCAAAAAATACTGACATAAACAAAGGTCAAGAAGTCCCAAGCATCAATCTAAACCTACAAACAAACGCTGCTCAATACCTTATCCAACAAGGTCAAACCAAAGAAAGAGGTGAGGGGGGAGACAGCAAAAACAAGTTCTTTTTAATTTTCTTTTATAAATGCAAAAGAAAACTACCTACAAAGCAAAGCATGCAGATAACAAGAACTCCTCTGCAACCAAAGGATTCTGAGTTCCACTGCTCCAAATACTTCTATATACAATCCACCAGCATAACTTTACTCTCCAAGTCTGTCTCCAACACCCTCCCCAAGGCCTGTATTTATATGGGTGAAATAAGGCAGTTCTCGAAGGTTGGGGAAGTTGTAGCAGTTAGGAAGATTAAGTAAAATGACTTAAATAAAATCCCATTAATGCATGTTTTTATATTTTAATGTTAAGAGGCACATTCGTGGGTATTTAGTAGAGCAACTCGTGAATGATTCACGACTATGTATAAGCGCAACCCGTGAATACATGGATTCACGACTTGCTACAAAGGAGACTTGCGAATGATGCACGAGTTGTCTATAAAGAGAGTCACGAATACATCCTAACATGGAAAAAATGGCAAAATAACCATCTGGATGGGGGAGGAATGTATTATAAGAAGCTCATCAATAGTACCCTGGGCAAACCTCAATCCATAAATGTCCTTTTGTGTGCCAACATAAGGAAAGTCGGCACTCGGATGGAGAGGTGACATTTAGGCGGATAACACTTTGTCATCAATTGAGATTTCTCCTTCTACTTGCACTTTTGGTATAATGGTGTACACATACTTTACTTCCTATTGTATTCTTTCATTCCTCTTCACAAACTCCTCTTTCTTCTAGCACATTTTTCTATTTTATGCTTGAAATACTTTGTTAGATGCAACCATCGTCATCCACTATATACAAGTAGAATCAAGGTATGATTGAATTTATTATGCAACACTTTTCTGCAAGTTGTGTAGAACATATATGGGTATCTATGATAATATCAATTCAATGAATATTTATGTCAATCTGTGCTCCTACATCTGTGTTGTAGGGAACTCTAAATCTCTTAGTGATATCTTTAAATTTCAACGCATTGTTGATGTTTATGATAGTTGTGATACTGTCTGTCTTTGCTTTGTTCTCTCTATTTGTTCTTCTTCTATTTTGCTTAGAGTTATTCTGGTTGTTTCTAGTATTTTTCATAATGAATCTAATTTTTCCTATATCTTTGCATGTATTTCTTCTTTCCTTATCACAACTTGCTCCAATGCCTATTATGTCACCTCCTTGACTTGATCACCAATTTTGTCCTAGTCATCTTCAGTCAGTGCCTAGAAAACTACATCCTTTGTCAGTTTTCCTCTTATTTCAATGCTTTGAGGAGCATGCCTTGTAGGAGGGGATCGTCGATCGTGGAATTAAATAAGAGCTTTAGAGTTCCTTTCCCTTTTCTCCATGCACGGTTCCACCTACACCATTCATTTGTTCCTCTTATTCTTGGTTCTCTTCTCCTTATTGTTGCTTTGTCTTTTTTTCTTCTGGTACTGGGACTCTCTACTCTACATCCTAGTCATTATTTAATTCCACGATCAACGTACTGCATACTCTTGACAACGCCCAACATATTTAATTCCACAATGGGACCCTCTAAGATCATTGGCATCACTAAGTCATACTTTGGTTCCTTTTTCATATTTAATGGCTTGGATGTTGCTTTCCTAACCCATTGTTTGGTTCAATTTTCTTGTTCCATTGCATCATCTCCTATTATTTCTCTAACACACATAATTGTTGTTATCCTTGGTTGATCATCGCGCTCTTCTATTAATATCATCTTCACATTATGGTTTTGGTTCCTTTTCTCCTACCACTTAATGATAAAATGTAGACAATATTTCATCGCATCATCCAATTGTATACATTATGTGCATGTCACACAAGGGTTCAAAAAATATTTTGCAAAATGCCCATGCTGGTTATAGTTATAGTATATAATTGGTCCTCTGCCTCTTTCAATTCCTCCTCCTCTTCTTTGTCCTTTGAATCCTCCTCTTCCTACTTAAATGTAGTCCCTCTAAGTATTGTTTTGTGGTACCCATCCTTTAGGTCTGACTTCCCCTTGGAATATATACACATCCTAGGTGTGTTCCCTCATGAGATCAAGTGCATACCAATATTTTTCATCATGTCCCAAGGACTTGCAAAATTTACAAATAAAATTTTTGACAGTGCTCTAGTACTTCTGTAATAATGGGTAGGTACTGGGGGGATGACTACCCCATTCAACATATATCACACCATACCCCTCCTTATGTAAGGATGGGATTCAGAGCTCCTGTATCCAAGTACTCCTTGAATTCTTGGCAATAATTTTTGTGATGAACTTGTGTTCTGCATGTGACACACCATACCTATTTGCACTTTTCCTTTCCTTTATTAATCTCTTACAATTGAATTGACAGTGCTACTAGTTGTGACTTAACTTGATCAATCCTTGCAATGCTTTCTGCTACAAGGGATGCTTCCAATTTCATAGAAATTTCTAGGGCATCTGACTATGATGTAATATTTTGTTGCATTAGTGGAAAATGTATATGTGGTAACAATCCTACAATGAACCACACTTTATGTTGTTTGTTAGGAATCGGGAAGGTTAGTCGGTCCATCAATGCCTTAAAACTCTTATCAAAATCCCATAGTGATTCATTCTATAAATTCTTGATCTCCTTTATCTCTATAATGCACCGTGACTCAGACTTTGGTTTCTTTAATTCCTTTAGCAGATCTTCTCTAATGTTGTCCAAAATTTTAGGTTGTATCACAGGTGCATTGGATTGATATTTCATAAACCAAAGTAATATGTGATCTCTTAATGTTGTCGTTAATTACGTTACTTTCACATCCTCATCCAAGACCTACTTCATGGCCCATATTGCTTCACACACAAACAAATGTTGTTCCTGATCTTTTGTTCCCTCTCTATGGAATATAGGCATCCTCAAAGTGGGGTCTTCCATTGCATACTATGTAGTATTATTCCTTGACACTGTTGACTAGGTATGTATTGTCACATTAGTCCCACTACTCTGACTACCTTTACTATTATCCTTGCTTCTTGTACTAACTACAAGGGTTCATAACAAAATCTTAGTTCTTACCTCAAATATTGGAGCCATGCATGGGGTCGTGGGTTCAACACAAGGAACAAGCTAAGTAGAGATGATGGGAGGAAATGGATCTTCTCTTACTGGACTTAGCTGAGGATTCTCTTTCTTTATTTTTTTGCATGGTAACCCTTCAATATAGAATTTTGTTCTAGTGATTCATTCTTCAAACTCATTGTGCTTCCCTTCTCTATCAGCCATAGTCCTCTTCCTACTATACCAAAATATTTTTCCATTGCACAACAATCCAATATTGTCTTCCATCACACTTTATTTGTTTCTCAACATTCTTAGTCCATTTGTTCCTTATTCATTCTCTCATGTTCCCTCCCATACTCTTAGATCATCCCTTTCCATCCCTAGCACTAATACATAATATCAAAACTGTGATGGTTTTTCATTGCTATTTCCATGTTTTTTGGTCTCAATTACGACAATAATGGTTTCTATGTTTCATGGCACTTATTTCATGGATATAACGATGAAATTTATAAGCTGTCGATATAGAGATGAAAACTAGCCGTCATGTGTCTTCTATACCGTGGCCTTGAAACTTTTTTTTTAATTCATTTTCTGTGTTTCGTCGCTCTATCCACAAAGTTGTTGTCCTTATAATGACAAAAATATGGACAAAAACTGTTAGGAAAAATTTTCTTTCCTCGCAAAACCATGGAACACTTGCGATGAACGGTGGTCGCTCTATTGACGAATTTTGAAATTTGAACAGAATTTTCTTCCACGAATTCATCACTCTATCGACAAAGTTGTCATCCCTATAACAATGAAAATATGGCCAAAAACTATTAGGAAAAATTTTGTTTCCATGCAAAAACATTGTTGGGCAATAGGGCAGATCCGGGTTTAATCCTTTTATGTCGCACCAACAAAAGACCCACAGTGTTGGCCCTTTCGAAAACAACCTGCATGCTGCATGCAGGTTGCAGTCTCACCCGAAACAGCTATGGGGTGCCGCAGAATCAGGTTTCTACAAGCAGAGAGGGATATTACTATACCTTAGCCTTTAATAAACTTATTAATCAATAATTACATAGCTTTATCATTCACTCATATACAACTTCGCAGATAGATAAACAACCGTGACTTGCTTAAC
>LPNX010809207.1:68924-93239 GCA_001517045.1 Pseudotsuga menziesii
TAGCTTGATCTGTGCACACAGCTACAGATCTTTCCTTAATCTTCTTACAAAAACCCTCTGCGCACACAGCTGTAGAGGTCATCCACGCACACAGCTGGGAATTAACCTTTCCTTACACAATCAGCCTTAGCTTTGCCTTTCTTTCTTTACATCAAAAATACTAACCTTTCTTATTTACCCAAGTGCCTATTTATATCACACTATTTACAAAAACATGGATTCAAACCATGGGCACCCAAAACCGTAAACCATGGTCTTAAGCTGTGCGTTTATTACAATAGAGGACTTTGACTCAACCCCCGACACCCCTAAGACTATTTTGAGTCAAAACCCATGGAGTTACCCATCTTAAGGACCGTTGAGGTGCACGCCCCAACAGGCCCCTAAGACTCACTAGTGTCCCGTCCCGAGGCACTTATCTGCTCGGCTGGTGGTAAAATTTGCTTGGCGAAGACACTGTGCGTTGGTTCCTGGAGTCCTTCCTGCTGGTTGTCGGCTTCCTGCTTCTTTCCTTTATGATATTTATACGGAGCAAGGCCTTGTGGATCCATCTACACCCCCATCCCTTGCTCAAGTTGACGACACTTAACCATCCACAGCTTGGGGTCCCCTGGAATTGCGTGTCATGCTGCATAAGACACACAGCTGCCACGGTTCTGCTATGCCGAAATATTTCAGGGCAGGGCTCCCCAGAGTCATTTGGCGAGGTCTTATGGCCTTCATTGCTCCATGTTAGAGTGAATTTGTGCCTGCCTTCGCCTGATTTAGAGTGAACTTCTACCTGCCTATGTACCTAGGTCGAATATGACTGTACTGATGGATTACTCAAAAGGTTCTGCAGACCTCTCTCTCTGAACTCTCGTATTAGCTCCTGGAATTCACAATTGTTTGACATGGCTCCAGTCGAGCAAACTCCAAGAAGTGCTTCGAGGAAAATTTCACAAGCCAATGTATCTTACTTATAGAATTCCGTTACAAAATCTGTCAGCATAGTGTATTAATGACACCAAATCTGCTTGAATGCCAAGAATCTCATCACACCCGGCCTCATATTTTCCCAAAATCTCATAATTACAGGTATTGAGAGTAGCTCACGTGCCATTGCCACCAATTTCATTTTGTCCCATCCATCACATTCTATGCTGCGACACAGTTGGAACCTACGACACAACGAACACCTTCCACTTCGACACAGTATGACCCTGCGACCCTTGACCAACCTTTGACTTTCCAAACTTCAGCCTTCAGACTGCAACATTCCCTAGTGTTATGAGCAGCTTGTCTGATGGTCCAGTACCCAATTTTAGCTGTTCTGGGTAAGTAGACTTTTCTTTCTTGGTGCTACCTCTGATTCTGAGTACCGGGCCTATCCCTGTACTTTTTTAGACGACTCCCATTTATCATAGAAGGGAAAAGTTCTCCATTTAACTTAGCTAGCTGGACTGCACCCCCATCAGTAACTTTCTGTACTATATATGGGCCCTTCCAATGTGTCTTGAACTTTCCTGGGAACTTCATGAATTTGCTGTCATAGAGGAGCACAAGATCACCTTGCTGGAATTGTTTCTTCTTGATGTGTCTGTCATGCCATGCTTTTTCTCGAGCTTTTTACACCTATTGCTAGAAACCTGCAACAAATCTATCTTCTTCGAGTTCTAATATCTGTTTCAATATTTCTGTCATTATGGATGGGTCATCCATCTCGGTGAAAGTAGATATCCTGAGGCTGGGAACAATGTATTCCATGGGCATGATGGCTTCTTGCCCATAAACCAGTCGAAAAGGTGTATGGCCTGTCAACTTTTTGCAAGTAGTTCTGTAAGCCCATAGCACTACTGGAATTCGAAGGTCCTAATCATTTCTGTTAGCATTACAAATATTTTTCAAAGCATGCTCAAGGATCTTATTAAAATCTTCGACAGTCCCATTTGCTTGTGGATGATAAGATGTACTTTTCTGATGGTATACTTGAAATTCTTCAGTCAGCACTGCAATAGTTTTATTTAAGAAATGTGATCCTTGATCACTCATAAGGACACAAGGGCACCCAAACCTGGATAATATGTGATCGAAGATGAATTGCATGGCTATAGCAGCGCTACAGTTCTTGACTGGTTGGGCTTTAGCCCAACGGGTAAGGTAGTCAATAGCTATAATAATATATCGCGCTCCGGACTTCTTCGCGGGGGGGTTGATAGGGCCGAAAAAGTCAATAGCCCATTTGTCAAAATCTTGTAAGGTTACCTGTGAAACTAGGGGCATTTCATCCCACCTAGATGGTTTTCCTGTCCTCTAACAGACATCGCAGCTGTGGCAATATTCTCTTGCATCCTTATGAACTGTGGGCCACCATAGGCCGGCTATCAAAATATTCTGTGCGGTGGATTTCCCTGCATAATGACCTCCTACTACGCCAGAGTGTGCTTCAGCCAAAATTAGTGGCTGTTCATGCTCCAAGATGCATCTGCACAGTATTTCATCTGGTCTCATTTTATACAGCTGTCCCGCTATTAAGGTGAAGTCCGCTGCGCTAACCACCAACTGCTTCTTTTGCTGTGTGGTCATCTCGGGGGGTGGAAAACCTGTCGACAAGTATTGAACAATATCCTGAAAATATTCATCAACCATCTGTATAGCAAATAGCTGGGCATCAGGAAGACGTTCATCCAAATTGGTAGGTTCTTCGCCTGAGTCGAGCCTGGACAAGTGGTCAGGTCCTAGGTTAAGTCTTCCAGGCTTAACGATGATCTGAAAATCATATTCTTGGAATAGGATCAACCACTGACATATTCTTCCACCTAGCACAGGCTTGTTAACCAGATACTTCAAAGCAGAGTGGTCAGTAAACATCTTAAAATGAGATCCTAGCAGATAATTTCAAAACTTCTGTAGTGCATATACCATAGCGAGACCTTCGCGTTCTGTCGTAGTATAATTTTTCTCTGTTGTGGACAATTTTTTGCTTGCAAAAGAGATAGGGTGATCGATATTACCTACTCCTGACTGAGCTAGCACAGTACCCAGAGCAATGGAGGATGCGTCGACATGCACATGGAACTCTTTGTTCCAGTCAGGAAATACTAGAATAGGGGCGGTGACCATTTTTTCCTTTAAAATATCTAAGCTTGCTTGACACTCCGGTGTCCACTCGAACTTGATATCTTTCTTCAGCTAACTCTCCAACGGAGCAGTAATCTAAGCATAGCCTTGGATGAATTTCCTATAATATCCAGTGTCACCTAGCATCGTACGAAGTTGTTTGATGGACTTTGGGGGTGGTAGGTTCACAATGATAGCGATCTTCACAGGATCCATCATCAATCCATGCTTACATACAACGTGACCAAGCAGAATTCCAAAAGGTGCACAAAAGATACACTTTTTTAGATTCAGGGAAATTTGGTGCTGTCTACACTTGTTCAACATAAGTCTCAAACTGGTTATATGGTCTTTTACTAGCCCAAAAATGGTCCAATCATCAAAGTAAACTTCTAGGAATTTATGTATGTATTCCTTAAACGCGGAGATGACTACTTTAGAAAATATAGCAGGTGCATTCTTTAACGCAAAGGGCATGACAGTTTACTGGAAGGATCCCATTTCGGTAGCAAATGTTATCTTATGTTGGTCCTCTGGAGCGATTCGGATCTGATGGTAGCCAGAAAAACCATCGGTAAAAGAGTACACTTCTTAACCCCCGACATTGTCGAGAACTTCGTCTATAAGGGGGTGGAAAAAGGATCATGCAGCCAGGCATCATTGAGTTTTCGTAGGTCTACATAGATTTGGATTTCACCCTTAGTCTTCTTCTCATGGACCACCATAGGACTGACCCACTTAGATTCCTCAATAGGCTCAAGTATTCCTGTGGCGAGCATCTTATCCAGCTCCACCCTAACCTTTTCTTTATACTTCGGATTCAATATATAAGGACGCTATTTCACAGGTTTGGCATCGAGTTTCAAAGGAATCTTCATTACGCCAATATCACCCAAGATACCCTTCATTTCGGAAAACTTTGTTGGAAAGATATCTTGGTACTCGTGGAGAAGTTGGGTTACCTTGCTAACCATTTCCTCATCCCAATAGTCACCGATTGTGGCAAGCTTAGGCTGTGTTTCGGATCCAATGTTAACTGTGCGCATCTTCAGGGGCTGAGTTACTTCTGGGGCTTCGACTAGTGGTCCATGTACGTCGCAGCATCCTTCTGACTCAGGGATAGTGATGTTGCGCGGGTCTTCATCTTCATCAATTGCAAAGTTATAACATTTGACTGCATGGGATTCTTGTGTGGGCCAATCAGGTTGATGTTCTAGTACTTCTTGGTCATCAAATAACTTAGTATGGATTATCTTGATAGCTACATCTAGTGCTGGACATACATCATTAGTATAGAAAGTACGGCATAAAACTATGAACAAGATAGTCCCAACTTACAGTATCTTGGCGGAGCTCAGCCTCCACGTACCAATTTTTTGTTATTGGTTCCAGCGTGTGCACAAATCTATGTACCCATTCATTTTGAGGGACATACTTCCATGCCTCGTAGCACTGTGCCAAATGTTCCTGAGGATTAGAATGTCCGTCAAACTTGCTTCACAGCTCCTCCGTCGAGCCCTTAAATCGTAGGTACAGGAGCTTCTGACAAGCTTCCCAGCTAAGGATCTGTACCTTATGGTCCTTCCACCACCTGGCTGTTGTGGCTCGAAATGTGAAGTCCAGAGCTTCCAGTTTCTGTGACTCAAGTATCAAGCCTGAGACCTGTGCAATGAACAGTTCAGGATCGGTCAAGCCATAAAAAATAGGTAAAGTGTTTGGTTGTGAATTGAGCCATCTGAGGGACTTGGTAGTCCGGGCATGGCTGCACCCATGGGGCTCATGTAAGCATTTCTACCATCTTTCTAAGTCATCTTCAGAGTTCATGTTACAGGAGCTACCAGACTCCCAACTTGCGGCAAGAGGATCCTTAGAACCTTCTTCCTGCGCGGTGATAGTGTAGATGGGCTCCACATCATCCTGATCCTCTTGTCGGAGTGGTTCTATGTACCGTTCCCCTTGTGAGGGATCCAGGGGTAAGATGACTCTCAAGTATCTCCCCTCGAAGATCATCTGCCTCTTCTTTAGGTTAATAACTGCAGCATTTTCCATTGCCCATTCAATTCCTAACAAGGCTGGGTAGGGATTGCTGTCGTCAATGATCTCAATTACTTCAAAGTCCATGACAGTACTAACCTTGGCAATATCTATTTGGACACTCAGGAATATTCCTAGAGGCACGATCCTTTGCTGGTTGGCTAGTCTCAGCTAGATAGGGGACCAGGCGAGGGTGGGTTTTCCCATTTGTTCCTAGGTTTGTTTAGTTAACACATTTACATCGGACCCTAAGTCCAAGATAACATCAGTCATATCGTATGCTCTGATCTGAGCATTCAATCTCATTTCCCTGCTGGTTTTGCTGACTCTGTGAATAGTGTTGTCCTGACCAGAACTTTGCTGAGGTCTACAGGAAGCAATGACTTTCTGTAACTTAGTCAGAGCATCCTGATCTCCTAAAAGTTTGAGGAAACTCTGTAAAAAGGAGGAGAGAGTACTTATGTTATCTAGCGGGGCTTCTTGGGGCCGCGAAGATAATTTCTGTGGTTGCGCAGGTGCAACGGATGTGCTAGGGCCAGCAAAATCTTTCTTGACTTCCATAAAGGTCTCTCTTTCTCTTGTGATATCAAATGCTGGGATTTTCCCAGGAGCCTTACGAACCCAAGAATCAACAGGCTGGTTTTCTGTATTCTGTGGGTGTGTCATAGCGCCACTCCATGTGACAACATTGACGGTTGCGGCAGGTCTGGGCTCAACTGAAATCATCTGGATGTTCTGCATAGGGGTACTCTGTCGTGCCTGAATCTTAGCTATGAGCTGTGGGAACTCCTCAATCACATGATCTACCGTGTGGCAGTACCGACATGTCGTAGTGGGGTTCTGACAATTGCGAGCCAAATGCCCAGCTTGGTTACAATTGTAACACACCAACTGGCCTCGGCCTCTTCCGGCCATACCACCATGACCTCCAGAAGAACCTCTACCAGAGGCACCCCCCTAGTAACCGTAGCTATCAGTACTTGGGCCATCATTGTGCACCCGGTAGGCGTCATAGGTGCGGCACTCATCCTCATTATGACCTAGAGACTTGCAGAAATTATAGTAGGGGTTCTTAGGTCCTTGTCCATACCTTTGCAGCAGGTAATAGTTCTCAGGCTGGTGCTGACCTGTCGTTCGGCAAAGCTCACAATATAGGACTTGTGGGTTCGGCGCACCTGTATGCATGTAGTTGCTTACCAGAGGGCACCGTTCCTTGTCGTGACCTTCAGTCCGACATTGTGTACACCAAACCTCTTCGCGATTGGGTTTCCCCTTCTTCATCTCGTGAAGTTCCAGGGCCATCGCTGCTAGCTGCGCTTGGATTTGAGCAATACCAGAATCATCGCCGATGGGGGAAGTTTCTAGCTTCATTGCGATTTCCAGAGCCTCTTGCTGGTCAGCAACCTTTTGTTGCATGAGCGGAGTTCTAATATGTGGTAATAATGCTGCAATAAACCATTCCTTGTGTTGCATAGGACTAATGGTAAAGCTGACTTGGTCCAGTAGAACTTTGAATCTCTGGTCAAAGTCCCACACTGATTTGCCGCACCGCTGTTGAATCTCTTTGAGTTTAGTGATGCTCTGCGATTCCGATTTAGGCTTCTTAAATTATTTGGTTATGGCTGCCTTAATCTCATCCAACATAGGGCTCTGAGTACTGGAGAATTTCATGAACCAGGTCAAATCCCGGTCCCGAAAAGAAGTAATGAGCTGCGCGGCTCTCACATCCGGGTCGGTAATTTTCTTCGCATTCCATACTACTTCACATAAAAACCAGAACTATTCTGGGTCCTCTGATCCCATGCCTTTGAAGATGGGGAGCTTAATGTCATCAACTAGGTGGGCCATGGGGGTTCTAGGAGGGTTGGGAGGGGCACCGGAAGTCGATGGGGGGGGGGGATTTACGGGGGCAGATTGACCTATGGTCAGAATACTCGGACTTGGTTGACTATCAGACTGCGATGGAATTTCAGGGGTAATAGGGCTTCACTGTGGGGTGACCGGAGGGTCTCCAACCGAAGGGTTTTCTTCAGAGGCTGACTCTTCAGGATTTACAGGTGAAGACGCGGTAGCCTGACCTAAGGAATAGGAGTCAAAATATCTTTTGTAACTTTTTCCACTTCCCAGCAAACCACTTTGCTCGTCGAAGGTATTATCACTTGCAAACATATGTTAGTACGACTAAGCTAGCAGTCTGATTCAAACAACAATATACCCTTTTCAGCCAATAGTATTTTAATCCTCAGCTTAATGAATTCAAAAACTTACCATGGGGGCATTTGAAGAACTGTCGTTCAGCTTCACTGAAGGAGGTACTTGTGTCAATGGCAAACTCAGTCACGAAGGCTTCCAATGTTCACGTCGTCTAGAAATCAACAGTGCGGGATACCGCGTTGTTCACATTTTACACAAGATTGACCCTTGTGGGGGTCCACGCGGGAACCCATCGAGCTTGGAAGTTCTTCCTTCTCTCTGTTAACCTAGAAAACCACTGGTGCAACTCTATGTGGATACTACCAAAGAAAATTTCATAAGCATCACAAAAAACATACCTTTGTAAAAAGTCACGTGTGCTACAACGCAAATTTGTGTTCTCTTGTTGCGCAAATTTCAGATAAGTCTCAGCAAACCAATCACTGATTTTCGTCACAGAGGGCCTCCAGAACATAGCCCTCGAGGTATGACGTAAACCCCTCTTGAGCAGATACTGAGTTCAACCGGCAACGAAACCAATTTATTGTGCAATAGGGCAGACCCGAGTTTAATCCTTTTATGTCGCACCAACAAAAGACCCACAGTGTTGGCCCTTTCGACAACAACCTGCGTGCAGGTTGCAGTCTCACCCGAAATAGCTATGGGGTGCCGCAGAATCAGGTTTCTGCAAGTAGAGAGGGATATTACTGTACCTTAGCCTTTAATAAACTTATTAATCAATAATTACACAGCTTTATCATTCACTCATATACAACTTCGCAGATAGATAAACAACCGTGACTTGCTTAACCCACTACAGGGAATTCACAGCGAAGCTTGTTATTAGTAGTGATCTAATTTATCAAATGTATACAGTTATTAATGCATAAAATACAACAGAAAGAGAAACAACACAAGAAACCACAACACCAGATATAACGTGGTTCACCCCCATTGTAGGGGTTACGTCCACAAAACTATGTTTTATTCAACGTGCTACAAAACCACAGTTTGATCTACGCACATAGCTTCAGATCCCTTCAGTCCCTTCAAGCCGCGGACACAGCGGCAAGCCTCTGCGCACACAATTATAGATGTTTCCTTAATCTTCTTACAAAAACCCTCTGTGCACACAGCTGCAGAGGTCGTCCACGCACACAGCTGGGACTTAACCTTTCCTTACACAATCAGCCTTAGCTTCTCCTTTCTTTCTTTACATAAAAAATCCTAACCTTTCTTATTTACCCAAGTGCCTATTTATATCACACTATTTACAAAAACATGGATTCAAACCATGGGCACCCAAAACCCTAAACCCTAGTCTTAAGCCGCGGGTTTATTACAATAGAGGACCTTGACTCAACCCCCGACACCCCTAAGACTATTTTGAGTCAAAACCCGTGGAGTTACCCATCTTAAACACCATTGAGGTGCGCTCCCCAACAAACATGGAACACTTTTGACGAACGTGTGTCCATCTATCGACGAATTCTGGAATTTGAACATAAATTTCTTCCATGAAAAACTGTGGAAAACCAATCACTTTCGATGAAATCTACAAGTTGAACAGTAATGTTTCCATGAAACTTCGTCTCTATAGAGACGGTATTCCTAGAAATCCACCCCGAGTTTCAACGTTTTTGTAATACCTATGACGAAAGTCCATCGATATTGAGACGAAACCTGGAGGTTTCAAAAAAAAATTAAAAACCATGGAAAGGCACCTTCCTTTCCATGGTTTTGAATCTTCAATAAGTGCTTGTGAAAAAATACATACTATATTTTAAAGAGAAAGAAATGGATAAAATATAACATAGGAAAGGTGATTTATAGAGAACAAATATATCAGGAAAGTAAGATATGGGAAAAAACATATTGAAGTAAAAGGGAAAAAAATAAATGGGAAGTTCAGGGGGGAGATCAAAAAATGACTCTAAAAAATAAGGCATAATGATTTAAAAAGTGCCCAAAAGTACCCAAAGTGGCCCTAAGCACCCTAATTATTGCCTCAAAAACTGTTTTCCCATTAAGATGCACAAATTCATAATAATTGGCTAAAATACATAATTAGAGGCTAAAGTGGCACTTCTTAGAGCAGATTCTATGACAAGGTAGAAGGGTGCATCTATACAAATACCATCGATAAAATACATTCTAAGCACCATAGGGATTGTATAAAAATTAATTAAATGATATTATAGGTACCACTGAGAGATTATTTCTATGATAAGGTAGGGGGGTACATCTATAAAAAATACCATCGATAAAATACGTAGGTACCACTAGGCTCAGATCAACTTATTGTGATTTGAAATTAGGTTAATCCCACTGGGGCTTAAAGAGCCCACAAGATCTTGGAAGAATTCCCATAGAGCTTGGAAGGATTCCCACAGAGCTTGGAAGAAGCTTACAGAGGCTTGTAGATACTTGCAGAAGCTTAAAGAAACCCACAAGTCAGAAGTAAAGGAAGCCCATGTTATGAAGATGAAGGGATCCTGAGCTTTGAAGACTGAGGAAGTCCCTAGGTGTAAATGAATCCAGAGAAGGTCAAGCTCGCAATTTCTGGCAGAGATGAAAATGAAAAATCGATCCTTCTTATGCAACCACCTCAAGCATGGCCAAAATCGGTCAAAGTTAGTACCAAATATGCCCGAAAGAAAAAAAAGTCCCTTGAGCACATGATAGGAAAGAGACACATTAATAATAATAAAAATTGACAACTTATTTCCATTATTTTACTATGCATGATCTCATATAACAAAAAATTCAACATAGATCACCTTTTGGCATTGATTAGAAGCAGGTTGCACAGTTGAGCATGCAATTTGTAGTTTAGAAACCATATCATAATTTCCTTGGAGAAACTCCTCGTGAAATATCATCACTTGCTCTACTACATGTGAATAGCTACTAGTGATAATTCAACATACTACAAAAAAAATAAGGTGCATTGAATTCGTCTTTATTGAAAAATAAATAAATAATAAAAAAATAACTCAACCCCTAGGGAAAAAGAGTAGTTGTTCACCTGGAAAATCTATGTAGGATCTTTGTAGTGCCAATTGGTGGTAATTTGTTTTAATGTTGCTCATTATTGGAAGAGGTGAATATGAAAATTTGATCCTTCTTATGCAACCACCTCAAGCATGGCCGAAATTGGTCAAGTTAGTATCAAAAATGCCCATAAGATAAAAAAATAGTCCCCTAAGCACTTGATGGGAAAGAGACATGTTAATCAACAAAAAATTGACAAATTATTTATATTCTATTACTAGGAATGATCTCATGTAGCAGAAAATTCATCATAAATTACATTTTGGCACTGAGAAGTAGGTTGCACAATTGAGCATGAAATTTGTAGTTTAGAAACCATATCATAATTTCCTTGGAGACACTCCTCATGTAATAACATCACTTTATCTACCACCTTTGAATATCTAGACATATGAATTTATGGTCCACATATGTGCCATGCAAGAACTGAAATTTTATCATCACAGTAATCAGAACATGTAAAATAGTGCAACCAATAACCAGTGTTAATCATTTAAAGTGCCATTTAGCATATGATTTCCAGATCTTTGTATGTGAAAGAATAGATATAAAATACTAACTTAATTAAAATTTATTGCCAAGCTAACCATAATGCTATTATCATTCACTTGATCCTATATGTAATCTCTGAAATATAAAATCATCAAGTCCCTTACCATCATCCAGCTCTCAATAGAAATAATTCGTACTAAGAAAATCCAAAACAATACACAGTAAAATAATGTCAGAATTATATCACTGTGCATTCAGAGATGTAAGGTTCTAGATCTCAATAAAAAATCAGACTTACATTTACCCGGAAAACTAATCCGAATAGGGCAGAAAACTAATCAAATCAATAAGATATATTTTACAAAATACACCACCATATAAATGGTTTGAAATACTAACTTGTTTTCTATTTTGAGTTTGCAGAGAAGGTATCTAGGGCATACGAGGTCTGCAATACATATTGTAGACTTGTGTTTGTTAAATGAGAGGGCTCAGATTGTGGGAGCAGTAGGTCTGCATTTTTAGGGTTTTACACAGAAATTCTTTTTTTAGGGATTTCTTTTTTGATAAAATAAAAGTTACAAAAACATATAAAAATGAAGTCTAAAACCTAAGAGAAACAAAAATAACCTAATAATAATATTTACAAGTATACAAGTTAGAAAATTTAGTTTTGAAAAATAGATCAACAATTAGGGTTTAAAAAATTAAAATTTCTTAACCTAGGGTTTCATCATGCCCAAATTATAGGAAGAAGGGCTGAAAAAAGCCTAATTTCTTCTACGTTATTTTTCTTCTATTTTTCTACGTTACCAAGAAGCATTTTTGTTTTATGTAGAAGGTTGTCTCCTAGTTTGGATGATAGTCTAAAATTAGTTATTTAATATTGGTTGTATCTCTTGTATCTTAATAGAATGAAATATAATTTAAAGATAAAGACAAACACATTAAGGATAAAGAACACGTCAAAACCCTTACCTTATCATTGTCCTTTTACTAGATCCATTCGCCCATACAACTTGAATGTAGTTGTCCACGAGATACGTTTCCATCACCAAGACCTGCATAAATTATCAAAGATAGAATTTTTATATGAGTAAATAATATATAAGCAAATAAACAGTCATTAAAATCCTACTACAAAGTCCTCTGGAAATCAATGAACCATGAAATGTTAAATTTATTAACAATTTTTTAAGCAATAGACATGCATTTAAAAATTTACAACCATCTTTAATACATAGTAATAAAAGAGTATTTATACCTTATTGAGCTCCTCTCTATTTCGAGAACAGTTTTATATGCCCTACTGAATAGGGCCAACCACATGAAGTTGGAAGCTCATATGGCCCCTCCCCTCCCTCACATCACTCTCAATTCCCCATACCCAATAAATGATGTTGTTTACATCGAAAACATTTAAGCATTCATGCATAACTAGGCTAGTCATCAAAACATATAAACATAAAAACATTGAAGCATAATGAGGTAATTCATATAAAAAATGTTTTAGACTAACAACATCGATATACATCCAAATACAAGTCATGAATTTATACATCTACTTTTTCTTTGATTTCTGTTTTTTTGCATTGAAATAACTGACGATAATTGGGATATTATCATCATAATTTGGTGGATTATCTACAAATCCATGTCCTACTAGTGTTTTTGTTTCCATGCCCTCATGTATCATACTTCTTGTACGTCGCTGAGTAGGGCGTGGAGGTAGTTCTGAAGGGGTGTGAACTGCAACAACAAAAATGGGCATATCGATATGTTGAAATATTATTGAAATTAATAGTTCATCATTTTGATTAAAATTACAATATTTCTCTTTACCTGTCTGTGTAGCTGTGACAGTTGGTGTGTTAATTGTTTCTCTACTTGCTAATTCCTCTTGTGGTTCACCCTCCTGAGCTTCACGGTCTTCGATCGAAAGAAGAAAATTTATAAGTATATGTAAGGAAATAAATATCTATAATCACAGTAGAAATTTCTATTTCCAAAGCACACATACCAGAATGGCCACTATGCTCCCCACTATCATGGGACATGCGCACCCCAACATTAGCTCGTACGTGTGGAGTACCACTAGATTCAGTGCTGTGGTTGCACTGTTGCTTAAAAGAAAACATAAATATGTATTTATTGGTGATATAATAAAAACTAAATAGACTTTAATAGTATACTGCAATGATGTCCTTGTTCATTTTATTTACCTGCATCTGCGTCATTGGGGATATTGGAATCTACCCCAAGCTTTTCCAATATTCAATGACACTTTTAAAACCATACTTGAAACCAAGCTTTAGGTATTCCTTGGTGGAAGCATCTTGGAACATATTTCCCTGCAATTCATAACATAGATAAAATTCCCTCTATCAAAAATAGATATTTGTTCACTACTTTCAAATAAATATTCCCCACAGTTAATCATTTAATTCTTATGATTCGGGCTCTTAGTTTTCTATAGCCACCCTAGCTCAGTCTATGCTGCCCCATGCTTTTCCACTCTATCTTGGTTTCTTTGGAGGTGTCTGGTAGCCTATATATGAAAAAATTGGAAAACGTTAGATATCAGAATTCTTGCTTAAAATAAAAAAGAAAAAAAATTGAGCATATCTCACTAAAAAGATGATATGTGTTGTACCTTGCTTTTTTGGGTCGTGGTTTTTTTCCTTGTCTTTTTAGAAAGTTCTCCATTGCATCCTCTATGAGTGCCTTCCACTCTTTCTCTAGGAACCATGGGAGGGTGTTCATGCTTGAGGTCAAGTTGCAATTTATCCCTATATTGGGCCCTGGTATATTTTAAATTCTCACTGGCTAACTTTGCAACCACTTTCTTGTTGAATGTATTACTGAACAAGTTTACCATGTGGTCTATCAATACATCTCTCTTTGCGCTATCTTGGCTATTCCATCATGTGCGAATGGTGGGGAAAAACAGATCCAATGCTTTGTCATTACAATTCCTGTAGAAAACATTGTTTCCTACAGAAACATGTAATGTATTGATTTATAATAATTTCAGCATCTGTCCATTTCAATTTAATGATTAAAATGAATAAATTAATTAATAAATACCTGCAATCTTTTGAATCTTGATTGGAACACAAGCATCATCCACCATAAAGGTGAGATCTAGTGATCCAGTTCTTTTAACTCGTGCTGCTCTAGAAAAATTTTCCTGGTCATCTACAGTAGGTTCATCTCCGGAGTCATGTGGAGTCATAGGCTCCATCTCATCATGCTCTGACATGTCATGCTGATAAAAATTGGTGCCCTCATCAATGGATTCGAGGCCAACTGGAGGAGTGTCAAAAATCCTCATTAGTACATTACCTTGTCAGTCTTGTTGCTGCATTGGAGCATGACTACTACCTATACTTGTCTTGGCAATTTCTCTAGTCATGGGTTGTAAAAACTCCTACAAATGAAAAAATTTACTTTATCAGATCACTTGGAAAAATAGAAAACATAGTATCAGATATGAAATCATGTCATAGCTTAAAAAAATATGTGAAGATGCCACTTACCCCATAAGATTTTATTTGTTCTTTCATCTCTTCAATCCTTGCCCTGATCTCCTATGTCATGGGCCTTATGCAAGCCAAGGAAATCAATTCTATGTTTTCCTTTTTCAGGGCCTTCGTTATAGTATCCATAGGGTCTATGGAATAGTAAATTTCATCCTTGATCTCCTCATCACCCAGATCAAGTGCACTAGACTAAATTCATCAAACATTAAAATTAATAATAATAATAATAAATTAACATCATTCAAACATTGTTATTGTAATGAAATCTAGTTACTATTAAGAACTAACACTTACCTGATGCAGTGATGTGGCCGGTGACTTCCCACGGTCACCCCCTATAGATCTACTTCTGGTGGTTGATTGTCCATGGTCACCCTGGACTGTGGAAGTAGCAAGTGCCTTTCCATGGTCCCCACCTTGACACAATAAATCAATCAATAATTCACCATAAGCACTGAAAAATGTTGTAACGTCCCCGCCCCTTTGACCGGCGAAGAGGACGCTACCCATTACTACTATATACCTGGGAATTTAGCCCCATAAAACGTAAAATAAAATACATTGAACCAAGATACACAAATTCCTAAAGAATTAACATTCAGCGGAAGAAATTACATTTAATTCAAGCATTCAACACATTTTAGCATGTTCATAATAATTCACATAAACAATACAATTGCATGAGTAATCACACAAGAATACTTATCTTCGAATGAACCTCCCTGCAACCAGCTATGCCACTACAACATTCCACCCAACCATAGGCCAGTGTGCTCCTTAATCTCTCAGCAACACTGCCACCCCCGAGTTGGGCATGATTCCCCCAAGGAAAAGGAAACTAAGTAGACTCACACATAGTCAAAGATATGTCAAACTCATTCAAGCCAAAGCCATGTTTGGGTTTATCAGATTATTAGGAGATGGAAGAATTGTCTGCTAAGCTAATGGGATCATTGAAGAGTTAAGGATTCCTACAACAACTATCATGATTCCTAAGACATCCACACACACCCAACACAAGGAATCATTCCCTTCTCTGTTGCACAGTCCCTTAGGCCATGAATTCCCTTCCAGTGCTATTCAGGGGGTGTAGAGAAGAGAGACAACCCTCAAGTTCTATCTATGAGGATCCTACAAAACACTAGGTTTGTCAAGCAAACTCCTTCCCACTCCTACACAGTCCAAAGACCAATTGCACACACAGTAATATAAACTATTCCTGGGTTTAGGAAAACAATTCAGCCATAGAATTAGTTGCCAAGGAGAGTAAGAACAACCCACTACAACAAATCGTATCCCAGGGACGTTTTGGCCCTAACGTGGCCAAAAAATGAATTCCATACACCACAATTGCAGTGTTGAGAACACAATAAACAATTTTCAACTTGATAAACATTTGGAAAATGCAACAGAACATTGGGGAAAGGAACCCAACCATATATCATCACCAAAAATGAATCCGCAGCTCAGGAGAATGAGGAAATGACTACCAAGTGAGGGAAAAACACACCCATAGCAACTCAAAACGAATTTTACACACAGTGAATTCCTAGCCGCTTGAGAGAGCCCCAACAGTCGTGAATGATAATGATAGAAATTCCCAGGATCCCAATCATGAAGGAAGAACACTCAGCCAACAAACAAACGTGGAGGTAAGAACAACTCCCAAGCTTCCCTTCCTGAGCCAAAAGTGAAGAACATCCATGTAGGATAAAATGGCATGCATTTTTGGGTGATTACTTGTCCCAAAAGTCAAAATTGGTTTTCCCCAAATGAAATTGTTGCCCATACTCTTCCCATCCCCATGCAATAACTAACCCAACCACATTCTAGTGGAATTTAATGATTGGGGGGAAAAGACAAAATGGGTAGTTGAATGATTGATGGGTTCTCCCTTTGACATTTGGATTTTCCCCATTGTCCCAAAGGTTTAAATATTTTCCCTCCATATTCCTTAGGAAAATCATGCCCCCATCTCATTAATTGTTTCATAGACATAGATGGTTGGGGTTTTTAATTAAAAGGCATATTTACATGATGCCAAAAATTATAATATGTTGGCTAGCATGAAATATACCTTTGGAAATGATTTTAATTTCCAGAACATAAAATAATAAATTAATGGCGAGGCTTTTGCCTTTAGCTCCACACCACGATTAATTACAATATATACATCATATACATTAATGCAACGGGGTCAAAATCGGGGTGTTACAAATGCGAATGTCAATAGTTGAAATCGAATGTTAACAGAAAAAATCAAAACATTTAGTTATTATATTTAACACTTACCTGACAAGGAACAGAGCATGACCTTCCACGGTCACCCTGGACCATGGAAGCAGTAGATGCCTTTCCACTGGTGCCACCCTGACACAATAAATCAATAAATAAATGTTATGAAAATAATTTCAACATAATAAAAATGAGATATTGCAATAATATTTATTTTTACCTCAGAAGTAGAGGACACGCGTTCTGTTCCATGACGAACATGGGCAGACCCTGCCGTAGTGTAATAAGAATGTTGTCACATGGAAATATTTTGGGGTTGGAGTTTCTAGTTATTGTAGTCATATTTAGTTACTATATTTAGTTGAGTCAATAATTGTAACATCAACAAAAATGAGATATTGCAATAATATTTACTTTTACCTCTGATGGAGAAGATACATGTTTTGCTACCTCGCGATGAGCAGACGCCTGCCATAGTGTAATAAGCATGTTATCATATGGAAATATTCACAATTAGCATGAAAAAATAGAATGTTAACAGTTGAAATTGAATGTTAACAGAAAAAATATAAACATTTAGTTATTATATTTAACACTTACTTGATGGGGCACTGAGTGTGACCTTCCACAGTCACCCTGGACCATGGAAGTAGAGGACACACGTTCTGTTGCATGACAACCATGGGCAGACCCCTGCCACAATGTAATAAGCATGTTGTCACGTGGAAATATTATGGGGTTGGAGTTTCTAGTTATTGTAGTCATATTTAGTTACTATATTTAATTGAGTTAATAATTGTAACATAAACAAAAATGAGATACTGCAATAATATTTACTTTTACCTCTAAAGGAGGAGATACATGTTCTACTCCATGGGGATGAGCAAACCCCTGCCACAATGTAATAAGCATGTTATCATATGGAAATATTTACAATAAGCTCAACAAAAGTGAATGGTAATAGTGAAAATCGAGTGTTAATTGAAAAAATCAAAACATTTTGTTATTGACATCATATTTATTTACTATATTTAGCATTTACCTCATGAGGCATAGATTATGACCTTCCACGGTCACCCTGGACCATGGAAGCAACATGTGGCTTTCCACTGCTGTAACCCTGACAAAATAAGTCAATCAATAAAATTTGAGTCAATAATTGTAACATAAAAAAATGAGATAAGCATAACAATGTAATAAGCATGTTATCACATGGAAATATTCATAATATGCATGAAAAAGCGGATGTCAGTGATGGAAATCAAATGTTAACCAAAAAATTGAAACATTTAGTTATTGTATTCATGTTTAGTTACTATATTTAGCATTTACTTGATCAGGCATAGCGTGTGACCTTCCACAGTTACCCTGGACCATGGAAGCCACACCTATTCGATTTAAGTTGTAATCTATCAACAACTCTTCACCTAGAAGTATTGTTTTTGTTCCACATACAAATATATGATGTTCTTCACATCCCTCAAATTTACAATTCGGTTGCTTAGTTGCTGTCACTAGCCGTGTACTATTTATAAAGCTAGTAACATTTCTGGACACTTTTGGTCTCCCATCAATATACATAGTCACCCCTTTGTTTTTATTGTGTTCTACTAGTTGTATATAATTTGCGGCAACTCCGTATCTCCTCATACTTCGAGTATATTGGACCAATATCAACCAGTTATTGTATCTATATAATGGTCTGACATACTCCATCAATTTAGTTACAGTGCCATAGCCGACCTTTATGCCATCCATGGAAAATATCCCCAATCCATGTAAGGACGAAGGAGCAATGCGATCCATCCTCCCATTGATGAAGAAATCCATGTCCACTTGAGGTAGCTTATTAAGTACCCATCATTGCACTAGATTTCTATACCTCAAGGTAAACTCAATGTCACCTATGTTCTTAGCATCATAATTACATGACCCTCCATTGGAAATAAAATATTTCATGCATCTATGAAATCTTTTCCTTACCTTTTCAAATCTAGTTGATATAGAACCAGTAGATATAGTACAATAGGTATCACTTTCAACCTCTCCTAGTATATCTTCACCATCACTCAAGGAAGATAGATCTGACAGATACCTATTTGGTGGTACCTACACTCGATAAAACAATAATATAACCTACCAAGCGAATATAATTTAGCGTGCAAATATATTTACTTGTAATGTTTTAATATCAAAAGTTTTTTCTTGCCAAAAGCTTTACCAAAAGCCATTTTTCTCTCAAAGGTGTAATTTCTTTCAGAGTTATTTATATTTGAATTAATTTTAAGTATAAGACACGATTTGATTTGGTTTGGAATTTGTTCACAACACAGATATAGAAGTGTGTTTCTTGGGCCACTTGACTAGTTAATGCATGCAAAGAGGTATGAGGTTCCCCCTCATATAGATCATGGTGGGGATTCAATTTGAAATGGGCGGTGGTCATATTGCTTCATTCATGGATTTCCCACCGAAACTCGGTGAATTTAGTCTAACACTCCCTCTTCCACAGTGGTTTGATATGCAAGTTTCCTCGTTCAAGGTACTCCTTCTCTAACTATGTGCCTGATTTTTTTTAAATAGGATAACATTGTGAAATGTCACCGAATTTAGACCAATTATAGGTAGTCTTCAGAATTGGTGACATTTGGTGAACTGGTGATTATGGATAGACATATCCTAGAGATGTTCATTAATTAGAAAAATAACTTTTGATAGGCATATGCATGTATGATAAAGTTGGAAAAAGACTAAGTGGTGAAAACTTGTCCTAAACCAGTAGTCTTATGAAAATGCCCACCATATTTCATAAAAAGGAGAAATTTCCTACCATGTCCTATTATACCATAGTTGGTTGAATTATCTATCCGACCTTGGCACCAGTTCTTAGAACAACTCTTTGAGGAAGAAGATATAGGCCTCCTAAAAGAAGTTCATTTTGGTCAAAGTAGACAAGTTTCTCTAGGAGAATGCTCGCCATAATTTGTGGGTTGAAAGAAATTACTGCACCATATGGGCATCCTGTAATGGATATGTTTTCTACGTTACCATGTTCTTACTTTGACCTGAAAGTACCTAAGGAAAAAATGATGGAACTGCCAAAATAGGGTCTTAAGCATCTTTTACATCATACTTCAGTAAAATTCTCACCGAGGAGAGAGAATGTAGTTCCAGAGGATGAAACTGGTCTTAATGCATTCATCTGGTTTTCCTCCGTCCATTGGATGTCTTAGACTCTAAGTTTGATGAAAAGTTGAAATAACCTTTGAGACCTAGGGTTCAAAGAAATTGACTAAGTGTCAAATCACAAGGTTGAAGAGGCATTTGGAAATGCTCGCCAAAGCCTGTCTGAGTGATGATAAATTCATCAGAAGGTGTAGGCATGTTCTTTAACGAACTGGCTATCCATCCATGTTCTTAGTTTTTCTTATGGTGACCACATGAGAAAAATATCATCCTACCAAAAGAGTTAAAAACATTAGCTTGCATATTCAAAAATATGAAAAATTGACCAAGTGTTGAAAACAAGAGGTCGAGAGCCCACTTGGAAATGCACGCTAGAGTCAGCTCTTTAATTGATAAATTCATTAGATGTTATGGGTCCATTATTTGATGATCTGGGCATCCACTCATGATCTCAGTTTCCATTTGGGTGTTCACACGTGTGAGATATGAGTCTGCCAAAATGCCTCCTGGCATAATAATGAATAGGGCCTGACAAAATTCACTAAGTGTTGAATTGAGCAGTTTGAAAGACCATTTTAAAGTGACTTCCAGATACTGTATGTTTGTCAGTAAGGTTTTAAGGTGACATGGTCTTTTTCCTAGTTGAAGCGGATACCTAGCCATACCCTCAGTTTGTTTAAAGATGGTCAAGATGTGAAAAATATAAGTCTGCCAAAAGTTGGAAAAGTATGCTTGTACAGTCTCGGTGAAATAAAAGAGTAAGCTATAGGAAATTAATAAACATACATTTATAAAGGGAATTATGCATATGTTGAAAACGATTTAAGGATAGTATTTTGGAAGATATGATGTGATATAAATTACACAACATATATTTAAGGAGGAAATGCTTGCAGAGGGTATAATGAAGACACATGCAGGATACAATATTCTTGATAACCTTCAAACTCTTTGAGATATGCCAAACAGAGGCACTACAACAAAAACTAGATTTAGCATCGAATTTAGCATCGGATTTTAGTGTAATTTTGTCCCAATTATGGTGAACACTTAAGTGCTAAACCTGGCGCCATTGTACATTTTTGTAAAACACTGTCTATTGCATTTTTTTTGCGTCCTTTGTTACATCCTTGTTTGCACCCAATTTCATGCTCAGTTTTTCATCCACAATTGCGTCTTATTTTGCTCCTAGTTTTTCATTGAGTCTTACACCCAATTTTGCATCATGTTTTTCATAAAATTATGTGTCCAATTATGCATCTAATGTTTCATCTAGGTTTGCATCCAATTTTCAGCCCAATATTGTGTCTAGTTTTGCATCCAATTTTACTTATAATGTTGCATCCCCATTTGCATCTAATTTTGTTCTTATTTTACGTCTTTTTTTGTATCCATGTTTGTGCCTAATGTTTCATCTCGTTTTAGGTCGTACTTTGCATCTAGGTTTGCACCTAGTGTTGCATCCTGGTTGATGTATTTTTTTGCATCTATGTTTGAGCCCAATGTTTCACCCTGTGTTGCACCTAGTTTTACACCCATGTTTGTATCTAATATTGCATCTAGTTTTGTGTCCAATTTTGCATCCAACATTGAATTCAATATTACTTCTAGTTTTACATCCAATGTTTTGTCCCATCTTGCATCCAATATTGTGTCTCATCTTAAGTTTTTGTTTGCATCAAGTGTTGCTTCCAGTTTTGCACTTGCTGTTACGCCTAGTTTTATGTCCATCGATACACCATATTTTGTGTTCAATTTAATGTCCAATTTTACTTCTAGTTAGGAGTCCACTTTTGCATCTATTGTTGTGTCTAGTTTTGGACCTAGTATTGCATCTAGTTTTGAGTCATTAATCGTGTCTAGTGTTGAGTCTCATTTTGCATCCAATTTTGCATTTAGTGTGACATCCATTTTTGTGTCCACATTTGCATCTGACATAAGGTCGAGTTTTTCATCCAATTTTGTGTTTGGTGTGACATCCAATTTTACATCATGTTTTTCATTTAGTGTTGCGTCTAATATTATCCATATTGCACTACTACATTTTTTACCTTCAGAAATACATTGCAATATCATTAGGGCATGGAGGAATTGAACCACCAACTTCCTGCTTATAAAGCAAGCACTCTTCCAGTGAGCTAACACCTTTTACAAATAAAAAAGGGGAACAATATTAACAAAAAGATATCCTAAACAATTATGCAATCTATTAAAGTGGTCTGCAAAAGGGTCTTAAACAACAACATAATGTATTGATGCATACCTAATAACCTAAACTTGATATGGACAAAGAATAATGGATGTGTTTAAGAAATAGTTGTAGAATCCAATTGAGGATGTGTGTTTCTACATAAATGTTGTTATTCATTGATGATGTGATTTTTTTCAGCAGTGGGATGGTAAGAGAAGAAATCATGAATGGTTACTAAAAGAATATGCCTACTATGTGCATCATATATGACATAATGAATATTTTAACAATGAACACCAACAAAGACAATTTATATTATGTGAATTATTTATAATCTCAAAATTATTAAGATGTCAATTGGGAAAAGCATCATATCGGTTTCCACAATTGATAAAGCCACACAGAGGCAGATGAAGTTGAGGGGTTTCTCATCTTACTAACAATTGTTCCATCAAGATATTCTACAAGGGAATTCCATCACTTCATCAAGTTATTAATTATTGTCAGTTTATTCTATAATAGAAACCACATGAAACAAGAAGAGTGCACTTAGGATGCCAGATTATCAACATTTACCAATATTAACTCTTCCTATAATAGTTCTACTCAGATTGTTATATTGTATTTAGTTTTCACTAGCCTGTGACCCCATTTTCCTCACAACTCTATCTTTACCATTAGTTACTTTCCATATATAGCATTTTAATAATGGTGTAAATTTTTGGAAGGATGCACTAGCAAACTCATGAAACTCAAACTCATTGCTACCCTTCCATTTCAACTTTTCCTATAGTTTATGGTTGTGTAGACTTCAACCTTTTTTTCATTTTCATTTATAAAATACAAGCATGACACATCTCATCCATAATAGGATTTATACTGCACCTTGTTTCTCTTAGTACGAAAAAAACAAAAAAAAACAGTTCATTCTTTCTATTACTCACGTTTTCTTTTCAGACACCCCACCCCACCTACTTTAATTGTTGTTGGAAGCTATTACTAAAAGTATCAAATTCCTAAACAATATGTTGGAATTCTCCTTTATCCTTCTTTTTCTATCATTTGAATTGAATTTTTAACATTACCATTAATAATTTCAAGATGTTCGAGTGATTCCAACCTCATTGAAATTAATATCAAGAAAGTAGAAATACATATCCCATTCATAATTCAATAGACTAGATAAGACCCACAAAATGTCATACTTCTTACCATGTTAACAGAGAGTCGAGTACACAGCTCCTTGTGCAAAATTTATAAGAGCTTACAAATACCAAAACAAACTCTTAAATAGTACTATTGACAATTTCTCAATAATTAGGGGCCATTAATATAATTTATTTCTTTATTTGGCATATACTATTTGACTTGTATAGCCAAGATTTTTCATCTAAATAGTGAATGGTTCTCTTGGAAAAACCCCAATAAGGTCACAAATCATGACATCCATATCTACCACATTCTATCGAGATGCCTTTCTATTCTAAAACCTTGCCTAGAAGACACTTCTAGAAGGATAATTTACTTGGAAAAATATAAACATAAGCCTTTCAGCTTATCACACATAAAATTTAATGCACCATAATCCGCTATAACAATATAGTTGTTGTTCTTTAACACAATATGGTCTAAGATGTCATATATCATTGAAATTTTGAAAGAACGTTGTTCACAATGAGCACATTACTATAGTTAAACATTATTTGACACAAATAAAGTATTGACCTTCAGTTTTTCGAAACCAACATAATGCCCCTTGTATTTTATTACTTTCCTTGTGAAAGAGCTTATTCTAGTATTGTGATCTCTATAGAAGTATTTAGCATAACTATGATACATATGAGTAATTTCCTCATATTTGATTATACATTACAAATGCTCATTCCAATTACACCACTGGGATTACTTAACCATAATAACTGGTATATGATTAATATGGATCTACTTAGCTTCATTGATACCAAGCTACCTATACTAATAAGATAGCGGTATAGTTAAAGCACACCATGTATTGTATTAGGTGTAATATCACATATTATAAACAAGTGGTTAAGCTAATATGATACTACTTATTTCACTAATCAAGCTTCATGTGCTAGAATTGATCCCATGCATATGCGTTACTTACACTATCATAACAAGCATTGATTGATACATATAACATATGATTTTCTAATATTAACCGTGCATATGAGTTACTTACAAAATCATAAAAAGCATTGATTGATATATATATATATATATATATATATATATATATATATATATATGTATGTATGTATAACATAT
>LPNX010809207.1:93313-133806 GCA_001517045.1 Pseudotsuga menziesii
TAACCTGATCATTAGGTCAAGATCAGAATGTGTAATTATGATATCTCCCTAATCAATACTATCACTACATGTTCCTACTTCTAACTATAACGTCTATGATCCTAACTTTATCGTGTTGGTACATATGCTCATATTCCTTGTAATCACCTTTCCTTCAGCTGCATGTATTTGAATATTCAATAGAACCTGTTTGAAATCAATCAAGGGAGTTATACTAGTCATATATTAATAAAGTAAAAGGATCAACCCCCTGATATCGGAAAGCAAATCAACAACGACACTTTTTTAAGGACTAAACCCTGGTGGCTGTGGAAACAAAGTTTCACCCATCCAGGTGAGCGACCACATTGTGGAAGTTATACTAGTAATATCAAAAATATTAACACATCCAGTATTCATCGTATAGGGTAAACTAAGTCTATGTATCTTAGCTTCATGTTAGTTATTCCCATAGATTAAGACATCAAACCTTAAATATAAGTAGGTACTAATAGTGTTGATAAATAGAATGGGTTTAGTACTAGGTGATAATCATTTAGAAGAGCTTAGCTAAAATGCATCATTACCCTTTTATATCACTTCCCATGTTATGTTGAAACCAATGATCTAACTGTAATACTAGTTATACATGCTTATAGAGATATAAGTGTAATTGATCTACTTATCCTAACCAATCAGTCTAAGCAAATCTATAATCAAATATGATAAGCGGTATGTACACAAGCTAATCAATTGCAACACTGAAAAGTGATAAAGCTTGGTAGTATAACTAAGCATATGAGTGAGTACAATAAATATGGATATTTCTATGAGTGTAATCAGTATAATAAGATATACCTACAAGTGATAACAAGGTACTGGTTATGGGAATGCTTATGTGGGTTAAATAAATACCAATATAGCTAATCAGTATTAGTTCCATAATATTTAAACTACTAGATACTCTAAATACTGGTGGTTAATCATATATGAAACTTAAAACTTATGTTATTTTAATCTACTTGGTTGTCTGAGCTGATACCTAGTACTCATATCAAACATGATGAAATCTCTTATCACAACTACTAGTAACTAAGTGTGATTACGGATATATTGTTTCCATAATTAATAATAATGATATGTTTATCCTAGTATGCATACTATCTCTATTTATTCAGGTTAATGTGGTTACAAATATTATACTCTCTGAATTCATTATGCTTCTAGGGAGGGGGCATTCATGTTGAACCTTATTGCATACTAGATCGCAAGGTTCTCTAGCTTAGGAACTAAACTATTGTTTAGGTGAAAGTCCAATGGGACCACTATATTCTATTGTACAGGTATTCTTTTATTTCATTGCATTTTTTCCTTTTTGTTATGATATTGGCCAGCCTCAGCACTGAGATCTGTGGTTTTTTTTTTCTGTTTAGGACCTTAATTTGGATAATTTCACAAGTATATATGATCTTGTTGATCAGTAGCCTGCAAAAAATAGGTTATAGTCATACTATCTGAAAGGTAATAATGCCAGCTCTTACTTCAAGTATAAGTAGTATATTTATATATGAGTACATAGTAATGCGACATATCATTAGCTGCTTCTAGCCTTATACTTCATGTTGTTAGCAATAACTCAGTTAAGCCAGACGATAGTATGACTACTAGTTAGATACTGTCTAGCTTGTTCTATGATGTCAGGCTCATTAATATGAGCTATGGCTCTTAAGCACAAAAAGGAGTAATTATATCCTGTGCACTTAATTGCTTATTCTTCTACCTAGCAGGATTGGCATAATAAATGTAAGGTCTTACGCTAGCTCTACTATATATACAGAGTAGTACATGTTAAGCTTGCTAAGAGTAATAATCTAGCTTGTTTATACTCTGGACTAGACCTTGTAATTCCACATTAAATACTCTGTAACTTTTCTAGAAACCCAGATTCTGTAATCTCGTCCTGCTTAATTCGGCATATCTATTTAAACATGCTCAGTAAGCATTACTAGTAAGTAATTGTCATTTATGTTCCACATCAGCTGAATATGTTATTCCAATAATAGATGAGTAAGCTCATACAATGATTAACAGGTCTTACCATGGCTTAGCTTAAGAAACACGTATTCATTATGTACTCTAAGCTTATAGATGCTCAAGCTTAATTACACTAAGCTCTAGTATCATAGCACCAACTAGGTTCATAATTACCACCTGAGAAAACGAGCTTTTCCATAGTCCATGTAATTAAGCACAAGGATTTATACATGTTATACGCAGTAGATAGCCACCTCATAAGCTAGTATATATGATCTTGTTGATTCATATCATGCAACTTGTTTGGGTCATATATGTGTTATGTACTTTCAGGAGCACCATGAATAGATGTCTAACATGTATGGGTAGGGAAAACTTCTACATAACCGAACAATTATAGTGAGCCAGAAACTTTTTCAGTATCTATCTAAATTTTTATTATCAATTTTCTATGCAGCTACCCTTCCCTTGTAGAATGGTTACTACCAGAGATATGTGATTAATTGTTTAGAATATTAAGGCCGCATCCTTATATGACATCATTTTAAAGGAATTCATGATCATTTTGATTGGCTTCTATGGATGGTCTCATCTTCCCGGAGAACTAGTGCAGAGAGAGGTATTTTCGAGGTGTTTCTCAGCATTGCCAGGATTATTGCTAGTTATGTAGGATGCAACGATTTGTCAAGAGAAGTTGAAGTGAAATGATTGCAAGACGTCAATTGAGTGATACATTTTCATATCTTTTCAAAATGATCCAGAATTTTGAAGTCGAAGATGAGCCATCAATTGATATTAGATGGTTTCTCAATTTAGTTGTGTATCTCATCTCATCTAACACTTGCAAAAAAAAAAATGTTAATAGATGCTTTTGACATTTCTACTTTGTTGTATTTCAGCAGTGTCAAAATATCAGTCTACTCGTCAGGTTAAATTGTAGGTGCAAGTCTTGGGTGATTATGACATAAGAGTATGCACTTAGCCAAATGAAAAATAGTTGTTATTATTGATTCATATTTTTAATTATCTAAATGAAAAATAGTTGTTATTACTGATTCATATTTTTAAGGGTCATCATATTGATAAAAACAGGTAGCTTGTGGGCCTAACGAATTTGGGCCAATTGTGTAATACTCTTGGAGCGTAGTGGAGGAGACACCAGCTATTGGTCCTTGTTCCAATCTCTTTGCTAGGGAAATTGATTGTATGGCCATTTTCCAGAAAGAAATCCTTGCGTTTTTAAGTCAGCTGATACCCTCATTTGTGCTTTCGGTTTCAAAACTAGGGCCTTTACCTTTTAGACTATCTCGTATACATTCACCTCTACATTTGGTGGTTCTGATTCAATAAGTTCAATTGGTAAAGATATGACCTTTACACCCATATTCATTGCTTCTCCAGAAGGACATCAATATTCATTCTTTCTGGTCTACCACCCATTTTAGTCCGCCACTTCATCCGGGTGGACAACAAGATTCAGTCTTTCTAGATGGCGAGCAGGTTGGAAAGTGATATAGATCTTCTTTGATCCAAGTGAACTAATACAGGTGGGATTTTCCATTGGACACTTCATCCGGGTGGACAACAAGATTAAGTCTTTCTAGCTGGCAAGCAGGTTGGCAAGTGATATAGATATTCTTCCATCTGAGTGCACTAATACAGGTGGGATTTGCCATTGGCTAGAATGTGGATCGAAGCATGTCAATATTTCACCAAATATCTAGATCATCAAAGCATGTTAAGATCATAATTTCACGCGTCAAAAAGTCATGGAACCACTAGAAACTGGAATTGGAGCTGCCGGTCTTGGTGGCTCTTCTGCTAGTGAAAAGGCTACTGCTACCTCTCTCCTATGTGTAGGTGTATTAGGCCTTTTCCTTTACTACCTATGCTATAAGATCAACAAGAACTGGTATCTCCAACTATAGGATCTGGACCTTAAACCCCGTATCAAAGAATGTATGTGTGAGGTTGGGCACTAAAAAGTTATGCCTCTATCCTAATGCATGCTGAAGCTTTTACTTGGGCAACTGTGGATGGGACTTCAACTTTCATTGTGGGATAAACTTTTGAATCAGCTCGATTAATGTGTGCTTCAACGGCTTACAAATCATCAATTGATAAAAATGTTGCTAATGAAGGGTGATGTTACCTTTGTTCTACCAACCTCTGCATATGCCAGATAATTTACTATTGTCTCATGGTAAATAAGGTAAACTGGATCTTCATTGGAATATGGTTCGACCTAGTCAATCCAATATGGATATCTAAATACCTATATGGAGATATAAATACCTAGGCCCCTTGACACAAGCTCTCGATCAAAGAATATATGGAGACAGAAATTCCTCATTTTCGATCCAACTCACTCATTTTCCATCCCACTAACTCACTTGATTTGCATGTTGATCTACCTGAAATAATTGTTTTATCCATGGATACAAAAAAATAATGGGCACATGAAGAGATACGAAGAATAGGTACAGATCATCAATTATTCTATTTTTCACCTTGTGCATTATTCTTAGAATTGAAAGTAGGGGCTATCTGGATGTTCTAGGATCATAAGGAAATGATGGTAAAGGCTCAGGTGCTGCCCTCTTTAAGCTTCTCTTCATCAAATATGGACTCATAAGTTTATTGGAGATTTCCTGCTTTGATACTCTCGTTGCAGTGAATACATGTATGTGACTGCTTCTGTTTCATACAGATAGATAGAAGAGGAATCTAGCTATAGATCACAGGTGCATTCGTAGCCGTGTGAGGTCAACTTTATACCCAACCAGCAGATGCATGTGTATTCACATACCCCATGATAGAGGTGCTTCCTGAGGTGTCGATATCTCTGCATCAACCTTTTCTTAGCTAGCCTGACTTGCTGTCTAGCGGGTTCGTCTTCTTTTAGGTTGGTAAATAGGCTGGCTGTTACACCATTGCTTGCTTGATGGGTTCTCGCACGAAGATATTTCCTTGTGATACCTAAAGATTTATTTATTGAGATGAGAGTTGATGGTCAAAAGGCTAAGAAAGGTTTTCGGTGAGGGAGAGGTCCTTTCATAACTCGGACTGGTCTGATTCACTGCAACAAAATATATGCAAGAAGCGAAATGGTCCTCCAAAATAAGCTATGGGTAAGGTTTATCTGGATCTGGAACGATGGAAATAAGACAGAAACAATTTCCACCTAAAAACACAAACTTGCATCCATCGCTTGGGTTTAAACAAAAAAACACAAACTTGCATCCAAGCGTTTAAACACTAATATCTTAGTACAATGATTGATTTCTCGTGTAGGGTTTCAGAGAACCAGGTTTTGCAATTCTAGGATTAAGAAGAAAATATCAGCACATATTGGGCAATCGAAAAAGATGCCCATGGCCATTGCAATTGGAGCAATGCAAATGAAGCCCTCTGAAAATCTATAAACATTCACACAAACCCTTAGACGGCAATAATCAGGTATTAAAATAGGGGCACAAGAAGTATATAATTTGATGTGGCAAATGAAAATAACAGCAAAAACATACATGGCATACATCAAATAAGGGAAGGCGCAATGGAAATGAAACTCTCTGAAAATCTATAAACATTCACACAAACCCTTAGAAGGAATCGGGTATTAAAACAGGGGGCACAAGAAGCATATAATTTGATGTGGCAAATGAAAATAACAACAACAACATACATGGCATACATCAAATAAGGGAAAAAAAATGGGGATGAAAAATACACTGGCGTACCTTAGCAGGCCATGCTAAAAATCCCTTGAACTTAGCGAGCACAAGATCTGGTGTACCTTAGCAGGACATGCCAGAAATTCCTTGACCTTGGCGAGTACAAGATATCTAAGTCTCCATTTTTGCCTCCTCATCTTTTAATTGGTGCCATGTCATAAAACCCTAATGACAACGACAAATGTAAACAATAGTGCCAATGTCTGATGACAATTGGGTACCTTTTAAATTATTGCAATGGCAATATTTCTCATGGCTCCTAGTGAAATGGGATCATGATGGAATCCGTTGGTAGCAGGTTTTGACCTTGGCTTAAATGGGAGCAGCAACGGGTTCACCACCACTAGAAACAGAGGTCACGGGGGAAGCAACACAGATAGCAGTAGAAAAGGTGGTTTACCAAGTTACGATAGCATAGCCAGCTATATAGTTTGTAGCCTGGGTTGATTAAGCACCCATTTTAGATCCTTTAGTTGTAGATAAAGATCCAGAGCTCACAGCATGCTCCCTAGTTTGAGTGTTCGCGGTAGTATCCTTTCTAGATTGAGGTAGCAGGTTTCGACCTTTGTATCTGTGGCAGTAATAATTAATCTGAAAGCTAAAGAATAAAGAATGGAACATCCCCAATATTGGGATGGAGTTTAACAATTTTGAGGGTCCACTCAATCTCGACAAAAATGAAACTACCATGCCCATGGCCATTCATTACCAAATAAATTTGTTGTTCTTTTGTTTTTTATAATTTTAATTTGTATAATTAAATAATATGTTTATATTTAATTATATTAAATCATATAACATATCAATTATATATATTTACTTATAGTAAATATTTTATCATATCAATTACAGTAATATATTAATTATATATTATTATTATTATTAGATACAATGGAAGATAACGCCCAAGTTGAGATATTTACACCATCAAATTCAACCATACAAATAGATGATGTTTCTTATAGTGTTGGGACAAATAATTTGATAGAGTTTCGACCCCCTTACTAAGAGAATGGACAGAGGTTTCCTAGCTATAGACCTACTGCTCCCCTTTTTCCTTTTTCTTCCATTTCAATGGGACTAATATTTCTTTCCCATTTGGTCATGCAATCCCAAAACCTATAATTCATTCAAATATCTCTATTCCATTCGATTCACACAAAAGGTTCATGTGTGGGTCTATTGAAGGAGATTCCATTGACGAGTGTTTGAAATTACTGTCTATGTATGGGCTAGCAGAGTAATCCAAGTGGCTCACTTAGAAGGGGACATTACACCTTGTGTCTTAGAAGATAAGACAACAACCTTATTTATGTATGCACCCAATATTTGAATACCAAGTCAAAAGGTTGTTAGAGTTTCCTCATGTAATAATGGAAGCATGGAGGAATGTTCATGTATGATAGGGTCAGAATAAATGTTAGTCTTGGGAAGTTTGTCTTTCCCATTTGGTCATGTAATCCCAAAACCTATAATTCATTCAAAGATACAGATTCTATTTGATTCACACAAAAGGTTTGGTATGTCCCCTCTCATTAATCTAGTGTGATGGAGAGGATGCAACGCTATAACCGGGAATCTAGCCCCATGAACATAAGCAAAATGCAACATGATGGAATTAGTTGGAAGCAATCGATAGAATAAAGAATGGAACATCGATTGCAAGAGAAGATTGCAATGGAGTTTAACAATTTTGACAGCCTTCTCAATATCGACCCAACCAATTTATATCTCAATATTTAACATCTCCACCCTCCCATTGATATATAATTTCTTATTTGTTGTGTTTATGTACAAACAATAGGAAGTTTAATCCCCTCCCTCCCGACCACATAGGCTTTCATCTCTTCTTCTTAAAGTTGTATTTTCTTTTATTTTTAAAACTAATGATAAAAAAAGAAAAAGGTAAAAATTTAACAAAATAGATTTAAGAAAATTAGCAAAGAAATCGATTGCTATATGGATGTCTGATGTGTTGTTATGGGGCCTAGTTTATAATGGAATCTCTATGTGGTAAATATTTGGATTACAAGCAAGAATGGTCATTTCAAGCCCTATGCTACCAAGAATAATTATCATTGATTGGGCCATATTATCAAGTCAAAACATAACATCTAAGGCTAAGGGGCTCATGGGTCATGTGCGATGCCCTAGACCACCTCAAAGGCCCTATATACTACATAGATAATATTTAGCCAATGAGTAAGATATGTCGGTCATTTTGAGGTTTGACACACCAAGTATGGATTTCAGTCCCTAGGCCATGATTTGATGTGAAAAGAGATATTGGGCCAAAAAAAAATTCCTTAGGGCTTATGAACTATGTGTGGGGCCTTAGGCCACCACAAAGCCCTATAAAGGGAATATTTGCATGTGAGAAATATATAGTACCTCTTTTATGAATTTTGGTTAACCATGGATATTTTTTGTAGCTTAAGCAATGGCAAGGTCAAAAGACATAGGATTATGCCATAACATTTACATTTGGCCTATAAGCAAAATATGGTTGTAGAAGATTCTACACAGGGCGTAACAGAGAAATAGGAAAATACGACAACGATGGAGAATCCTTTGCATTTGTTCTTAGAAATCATGCTACCTAACATAAAATTATAAAGAAGCCACATGAGTTGATTCAATACCCAATTCTTTCCATCTCCATTATTTTGATTCAATCCCAAATTCTCTCCATCTTCAATGATCCTATTGAAGGAAAATGCACTGATTTCTTTAACAAAATGTGGAAGCTGGAAGCTGGGAGGTCATCTAGAGGCTCCATGAGAAAGCATTATCATGACTGGTACTTGAGTAATAGTTTGTTAGAGAGTCTCTTGTTATAAATACAAAGCTTCACAGTGTTGCGCGCCCGAACCGTTAGTCCCTATAACAGAGCAGGCTCACCCAGTTCGTTCTCAACATCCAACGATCGTATGGATTTGGCCTCTTGTCCCCTTAATTTATGTACCCTCATAGAGTTTGAGGTATGGATACTTAGATTAGGTATTTTGGTTGGGTCTTATCCTGGCTAGTCCTAATTAGTCAATCTGTGTGAATCCCTCTCATAAAACATAGCTGTAAATGCCAATCTGTAGTAATACAAAATCCAATCGCGAGATAGCGACCTAAATTTTGGTGACCTAGCATCAGTAGCACCACCAACATAGGTATATATTATATAGTATCTAAGATAGCACCATCTAAGACATATATAGTAGAGGCATCAACAATGGTAGAGCTCCTAGTTTACTTTGATCCATCCCCAAAAACCAGGCTTTGAATGGCTTGGCCTAAGAATCAAGACACCCACGTTGCCAACTGGGCTCCCTGAGAAGTCCTCATGGGCAGACTAATATTAAATCCTCTCATGGCCAAATTGGGGACGGACCAAATGGACCAAATTGATACTCATAACCCTGAATACATAGATTGATTTTGCAGAAGCCCCTTTGGGAAATGGGTAGTTGTACATAGATCTATATTTGAAAAATCCTTCATGTTTTTCTTCTCCTCCCTATGAAACTTCATAGGTTTTAATCTATATTTTAATTTGTATAATGTATAAGTAAATAATATGTGTATATATTTAATTATTTTAAATCACCAAACATATGAACTATATATATTTATTTATATTAAATCTTTTAACATATGAACTATAGTAACATATTTATATTAATTATATATTATTATTATAATTACATATTTTACCATTATTAAGGTGAAATAAGTTTATATATCATAAGGGTGTTTATAAAATATTTACCTATTTTATAAATTCTATTAAGTATTATATTTATATTTCTTACAAGTATAGTATGGATGGACTATGATTGTATGTATTTTAAGATAATTCCCTAAAATGAAGCATGTTTTGTTGGGAGAAAGAAAATGGGAACAATTTCAATATTATGTTTCCCTTGTGGTTTGAATTTTGTACTTTGGTGGGGTGTTTTAGAATAATCTCACTTGTTATGCATGCTTTAATTGGTAAACATATCCCATATGATATAAATGATGATGATGATGAACTAGATGACAATGACAGTGATGATGTTTTTGATGATGATCATGATCATCGTCGTCATCTTTGTCATTGTCATCATGATTATCACAATAGTCATCATCATTGGCATAATCATCATCCATATCATCATCATCGCCATTGTCCTTGAGATCATCATCATCATCATTATTGGCATTTTCATCAGTTATTCATCATTACCTTTGGAATAAGAAATAACATCTACCCAAAATATGTGATTAGTGGAAAAGGGACATGGAGGACACACAAAATTTATGCATGACAAATAACAACTTATTTTTTAAGATGATCAACATAATCATTCTCATTGTATTCATCATCATTGTCATTGTCATCATCACCATCATCATCATTCAATTCATTGCCATCATAATCATCGATGATTTCATCATTGCCATTATCCTCCTCCTCCTCCTCCTCATCATAATTGCCATCATTGTCATCATCATTGTCATCATTATCCTCATTATCAACAACATTATCATCATCATCATAACCATCCTCAATATCATAATCATTATATTCATTTTCATCTTCAACATCTGGGTGTAAAACTGGATGCAAAAGTGGATAAAAACATGGATACAAAAAAGTATGCAAACATGGATGCAACAAAAGTAGGCACAAAAGTGGGTGCATAATGGGGTGCAACAAAAATGGATGCAAAAGGTGATGCAAAAGTGGATGCAAAAAATCGTACAATCATGGAAGCAAAACATGATGAAAAAAGTGTCGCAAAAGTGGATACAACCATGGATGTAAAATTGGATATAAAATTGGATGCAAAAGTGGATGCAACAAAAGTAGATGCAAAACTATATGCAAAAGTAGTCGTAACACCCAACGCAAAAACTGATGCAAAAGTGGATGTAAAAATGGATGCATAAAGGGATGCAATAACTTATGTAAAATTGGATGCAAAAAAATATGCAAATGTGGATGCAAAAGTTGAAGCAAAAGTGGGTGTAAAAGTAAGCACAAAAATGGGTGTGAATTGGGATGTGACAAAAGTGGATAGAATAGTAGATGTAAAAAAATATGTAAACATGGATGCAAAATGGGATGCAAAAATGGATGAAAATGTGGGTGCAAAAGTGGATGAAAAAATGGATGCAAAAGTGGATGCAAAAATGCCTAAAACAAAACAAGATGCAAAACTAGACTCAAAACATGGTGTAAACTTTGATGCAAAACTTGGTGCATAGAGGGATGCAAAAAAGGAAGCAGAAGTGAATGCAAAAGTGGATGTAAAAAAAGATGAAAAAGTGGATGAAAAAAAGGGCATAAAAGTTGAGTCAAACATGGGCGTAAAAGGGGGCACAACAAGAGTAGATGTACAAACTAGGAACAAAATTAGGTGCAAAACTAGGCTCAAAACCTGTCGCAAAACCTGATGCAAAACCTGGCACATAACCAAGTGCAAAACCTGGTCCAAATTACGCCTCAATTTGCACCAGATTTATAGAAAGGACGCAAAAATGCCTAAAATAGCACCAACCCGTGAAATTGCATCATTTTGTCCAAAAATTGAAGAAAAATACACTGAAAGATGGTCTAGACACAAAAAAGGATGCAAAAAGAGATGCTAAATCCATTTTTTGTTGTGGTGAGGTGACCACACTAACTACCATGGTATATGCCAAACAGAGGAAAAAAGATATAAGTGTCATTGAAAAATAATACTTGTATCAAATGTGTCTTTAAAGAAGAAAGAGGTATTGGGGTCAATTTACTGGAGTCAATTCAAATTATATCCCACGAGTCCCAGGGAGATATACATTGAGCATAAGTTTGTTGTAATTTAGGTAAAAGTGAGCATAAAAAAATGCTTCTTTAAAGGATAAATAGGCCTTAGTTTGAATTGTACCAAGACATTATAATTGCAGCTCCTATGGCACTCTACAAAATGTTTTAGACACAAAATACAAAAAAAATCACAAAAGCTTGAAAAGTGTGCCATAATCCATGTAAAAATGAAAATCAAAGCAAAATTAAATGCATCTTTAAAGGAGAAAGAGGTCTCACGTTCAAGTTTCAACAGACTCGGTTCAAATTATACCTCAGAGAGGACTCTATTCTAGACCATTAAATAGATTAAGATTACACAAGCTTGCACTCTATAGAATGTTTCAGAAATATAATAGAATAAAATAAAAAAATCTTGTAATTTGTGCCATAATCGAGGTAAAACTAATTATTAAAGAAAAATTAAATGCTTAGAAGAAACACGTCTCAGGTTCAAAGTTTCGACAGAATAGGTTCAACTAGTTCATATTATAGCTCCTACAGGACTCTGCACACTGTCTTAAACCATTAAATAGAATAAAATTACAAAAGCTTGCAAATTGTGCCATAATTCATAAAATTATACAAGAGAACGACTGGCTTGCAGTGCTCAACCCATATGTCTTTTCTATGAATTTAAGGAGGAGCTTCAGACGCTCCAATAATAGAAAACCCTTACTAGATCCATCAATAATTGAAGCGATGGTAGCACAACAAAAAAATTATAATTTCAGTATGACTGTACCGAATCTGTATTGATTCGGAAATTTGACATATTTTCGTAAATTACTATGCTGCTAGGGTTAACGGGATTACGGAATTCATTGGACCCTTTATTATCCTTTGGATTGTGGTCGGATTTCTTCCCCTGGGAATGCCGATATACTCTAGACTACGGCCGGATTGCCTCCAGTGAGAACGTCGATATCCTCTGGACTGGTATCCCCTGCTACTCGATTTACCACTTCTTTGCTTATCAAATTACCAGTGCTCTGGATGCTGCTAATGAACTAGTGCGTGGGAGTGAACTTGTTTGTTGTTGTTTTACTAATGAGCTAGTGCACGGAAGTGAACTTGTTCGTTGTTGTTTTGATAATGAGCTAGTGCATGGGTGTTTTTGAATTCTACATTTTTTGTTTGTTTATTTGCATATTTTATATTTTGTGTTTTGATTTGTTTTTTTAATTTTGAATAGTTACCTTTTGTTTAGTTTATTTTTGGTTTTTTTATTTGCATATTTTATATTTTGTTGAATTTTAAATTAATTATAGTTAAAAAACTCTATGTTTTTAATTTAGTGTAGTTTAATTTAATTTATGTTAATTTAACTAGGATTTGCATTGGTTGCATTGCTTATAGTGAGATCCTATACATAAGTCCCTTCAAGAACGAACACGATGATGATGACGATGATCGTGATGATCATTATGACAATGAAGATGGTGAAGATGATGGTGATGATGACAACAACAATGATGATCATCATCATCATTATCCTCATCATCATCCTTGTCATCATCACCATCATCTAATTCATCATCTTCATTAATATCATCATCATCACCATCATCATCATCATGATCTTCTTCATCATTGTCATCTTCCTTATCATCATAATCATAATCATCATCTTCATCATCATAATCAATGTCTTCATTATCACCATCATCATCTTAATCATCATCATCATCATATTCATCATCTTCATCAACAACATCTTCATATTCATCATCAACATCATGATCATCCAATTAATCAGCATAAGCATTATCATTATCATCATCTTCATCATCATTTTCATTATCATCGTCATCATCTTCATCATCATCATCATATTTGTCATCATCATCATCATCATCATTTTCATTATCATCGTCATCATCATCATCATCTTCATCATCGCAATTTTAGGGGGACCTCAGTGAATGAAGACGTCTACATGATAGGGGGAGCAGCCCGTTAAGTGAAAAATTAACTATTACTCCTAAGACCCATTCCAAGGACAAATCTGAAAATTCAATATGATCCAAGGAAGTAGCAAAAAAAAATACAACTTATTGGGCCCTGTGAAGCCTCCTATTCTTAGATTTGTGCACATGAAGAATCACGACTTATGGACCTAGTTCAGTGTCTTAAAAGAGGAAGATCCAAACTGAGCAGTTTGGTAGTTCCATAAAGTGCATTCTTTATAGGAGTGAATAATCACTCATAAACATTGTATTATAATGTTGGCGAAGCTTAGAACAATTTAGTGAAGACAAAGGAAAAGATCTTTTCATCACATCATCATCATCATCATCATCATCATCATCATCATCCTCATCCTAATAATCATCATGATAATCATGATAATCATGATCATCATATTCATCATCCTCATCATCCTCATCCTATTCATCATCCTCATCCTCATCATCCTCGTCCTCGTCATCATCGTCATCATTGTCCTCATCCTCGCCCTCATCATCATCATCATTGTTGTCGTATCGTCATCACCACCACCATCATTGATCATCATCATCATCTTCATCTTCGTCATCTCCATCAGCAGCAGCATCATCATCATCATCATCTCCCTCTTCCTAATCAACATCTTCATCATCATCATCATTTTCATCATTGCCATCATCATCATCATCTTCATCATGTTCATCATCTTCATCACCACCACCACCATCATCATCATCTTCATCATCATCATCATCGTCAACATCTTCATCATCATCATCATCGTCATCCTCATCATGCTCATACTCATCCTCATCCTCATCATCATCATCTTCATCCTAGTCATCATCATCATCATCATCATCATCATAATCATCATCGTCATCGTCATCGTCATCATCATTATCATCATCGTCATCATCGCCGTCGTCGTCATCATCATCATCATCATCATCGTCATCTTCATCATCATCATCATCATCATTATCATCATCTTCATCACCACCATCATCATCATCATCATCATCATCATCATCATCATCGTTGTCGTCGTCATCTCCCTCTTCCCAATAAAAATCTTCATCATCGTCATCATCATCATTTTCATCATTGCCCCCTCATCATCATCTTCATCATGTTCATCATCTTCATCATCATCATTGAATGTTGATTTATGTTCATGTATGTCTCCTTCCCAAAGGTTTGAAAATGATCTTATTTGAGGAATTTTGTGGGAGCGCCTTTCAGGTTAACTAGTTAGAAATTTTTTCCACCATGGAGCCATCGGATGGAGAGTGGAGCCGTCGAATCAACGACGGAAAGCGATTCCATGGAGCGGAGATGCAAGGAAGGATTTAATTTTGAGATTTGTGCATTCTGTTAAATGGGTGCAATGTTGGAGGGTCTAGATCGTCACAAGGTGAGATCAATGGCCCTAAATCATTTCACGCGGTGAACCTGCTCGGAGGGAGAAAATTTTTCAAATTGTGAAAAGGGTTAATCTGTGAGAAAATAGGACAGTTGAGATGAAGGCAGAGATAGATCTGTGGTCCCAAACAATTCCGCGGATTGAACTAGCACGGAGAAATTACGAATTTGATCCATGAAAAGTGGGAGGGGATGTGAAGATCTACGGTCGGAACAAGATGTTGGGTAGATCAATGGGTGAGAAGCATTCTGCGATCAAAAGTTGCTCACTCGTTTAGATGAAAAAGGGTTAGCAGAATGTTAAAGTCCTCAAGGTTCACCAGTCTCGATGAAGGTAGTTTAGAGATAAATGGTTGATATTGATCTCCCCAAATCAAGCTGTGCAGGTTGATAGTGTTGAGTTTTGGGTATGAGGATAAAAAAAATATAAAAAAATCTAAGAGGATAAGATGCCCTCACGTACAATTTGCCTTCCTGATAGTTAATTGATTTCCCCAACGTCATTTGTGATACACCCACAGGATAAATCATCCCTGCGACAACACCATCTCTCCCAAAACCAGATACTCGTTGTATGGCTGGCATGTGAAATAAAAAAGATATCATGAAAATTTAAGAAGTGGAACAACGAATCTGATCACCAAATGTAGCAGGAGAAATGTAGCAAAAGAATGGTTCTGGTATCATCGTCATAGGAGCGAAAGGGCAAAAACATGTCTAGTCCATATGCCCTAAAGCGTATGGTTGACCAAGCTACTTGACGATGAAATGTGTGAAAATGCTGATGGGTCATCCCCTTGTCTAGTTTTTCAATCCTATATAAACACCGCCTTTCAGAACCATTAAGGTGCATAGGATGAGCTAGTGTAGAAGCAAACTCGCGGTATCATTCTGTGAAGAGGTTCTAAGGATTATGATATGTTTGCAATGGAAATCTAGTTCAAGAAGCTTGGTGGTATGGGTGTATTGTTGGTTGGTGAGCTTGATTCCAAGCTCATCTATCGCCCTGGTTTTTCACACTAGAGAAGCACCAACCATCAGGAAGCATAAATCGTACACCACTTTGAGACATGCACCTGTTTTTTGTGGGAGCGAATGCTCGTACTGTAACATCAAGGGCCCAAGGTCTTCATTGTAGCTTTCATGCACCCCATTTTCCAACCTTTTCTGAGGTGGTGAGGATTACTTGAATGACAAGCCACTGTAGAGGCTTGTTTCTGCTAGAAGCAAGGGTAAAGTTGTGAAGAAAGCTAAGCAAAAAAAGGATATATATAAACTCCTTTTCCATATTTGGGCCCATGCAAAAAGGTGCCTTTGAGCACAAAACGAACACAAAGGGAAAGGACACGTTGCTGACTTGACAAATGGACAAGTGGTCAATCCCAGTCAGAAATGAGCCACAAGAAGCTTCTTGAGATGTTGTTTTCATTGCTCGTGAGTTCACAACCAGAAATTTCATGCTTCCATCCAAAGCGAGAATGCACATTTTCTCCATGATGTTTGTTTAAAGATATGTAAACTGTGGCAAAAGTACCATGCTCTAGTTGTTAATGTTTGATTATAACTGTAAACAGTTTCAGATCCTATTTCAATGATTAGCCTCGGGGTCTGAGACATTATAAAAAGGATCCCCACCAGGGATCAAATTTTAAGGGCAGGGTCCCATTTCCTTTTGAATCTTAAGTTTTAGTGAGTTAGCCACCAATTAGCTTACTGTCTATTGAGTTTCTAGTGGCTTCCATTTTCACACATTGAGTTTCCCTAATCTTTATCATGATAATGGGGCTTGTGGTTGTTGTTGATATGTATATATTCAATTAGCATTACTCATTGTATATAACATGGATGTAAGGATGAAAAATATAACTTGGGGATGCATAACAAAAACCCTCATTTTCATAGATAAATTCATAAAATCCAAAATCCAAAGAAAATATTTCAGGATTACACATTACAATTTACAATTCTCATAAGGAAAATAAAATAACTTACTTGAGCCAACTGTAGTTGTGGAATCAAGATATCTAAGACACCACCCCGTGAACAATAATGAACTATCACTCCAGCAACAACCATACCTACAAATTCCCAAGTTATACCAAACCCTAAAATATCCAAGGTAAAAAACTCTTGAAGAAAAACTACAACAATAGAGTTTACCTCGAGTTTCCATGCTGAAATTGACAAGGTTTCCATGAAAAAAACAATGATAGCACCCAACTATACAAAATCCACCCTTCCATGAGGAAACTTTTCAGAAAAGTGGTCAAAATTTATCCCAGTAGCCTTAAGAGAATTGGTCCCAGCAGCCTTAAGAGAATTCCCGCCACAATTCCCCCAAGGCCAGTTATGTAGATTTTACCAATAATTCCATACTTGGACAATTTTTTATCTTCTCCTAGGCTCGTTCTAATTTCCCTAAACCACATTTTCTAGGCTACTTGGACCAATATTCCCAAACTTAGCCAATTTCCTGATTTTAACTAATTTGTCGTATTTCTCCAGAATGATGTCATAATGCAACAATGAATGCAATAATGCAACAATGATGCCGTATTTTTCATTAACAAATGATGGAAGGAATATTTACTATTTAATTTTTTTTTCAGTAATAAAATTATAGTTGTTTTCTGTGTTTGCTTATATTTTGTAAATTTCTGTATTTTTTAGGCCAATTCTATAGGCATTACAGCTTTGGGTTATTCACTGAAAATTGGTTGCATGAGTAGAATTGTATGACATTGTTCCAGAATTGGAACTTCAGTTTCATTAGATAAATAAAATTACATAAATACAACAATACATAGCATCAAAATTCTCATAAAGAACTTGAGAGTTCTCAATCCATCATCCCCATAATATCCCTATAATATCAACAGTTCCAAGCAAACAACTAGGATCTACCTATGTCACGAAATCTACTGACATCTCATATCCACTAATCACTATCACTCTTTTAATTTCTTACAAATTCCAATACATATGCCTACAATACACAAGTTAAGTTTTCAATTTTGATATTGTTAGCTTTATGTCTTGTTATGTACACTTATTGAAAAGTTAAATTCAAAATTACCATTCGCATTAAATGCATCAAAAACATATACATTGCCGAGAAATACACACACACACACATATAAATTTATGTATTAAAACTTGAAATGTATTTACATACACAACATATATAAATAATGTTATTCCATAGTTCTGGGTTGCTTGGGAGGTTTAGGCTGCAAGTCCTCCTTTTCTAGAGAAGATAAATTTGTACTTTCTAGTCTCTTGGCTTGTCTAGAAGCTTCTAGTTCTTTAGAAGCTACAGCAGGTGCATGTTCTGATTTTCGTTCTAATTCTTTCACTTTTGTTGCACATTTGTGCAAACTTTCTCTCAATCTATCATTATCTTGGATGTACTTCTACATCAATTCCACATTCTTCTTATTTTTCTCTTCGTGTTTCTTTTCCTTTTGTTGAAGATGATCATTTGCACGTTTCAACTCAGACTAAACTTGGGTTAATTTTTTCCTAAGATGCTCTGTCTCTGTCTCGAACTCTTTTTCCCTCAATTCTATGTTATCTGGAGTATACACAATTTATACTCACTGAAGCATGTTGTTCTTCTGCAGAGTGGCAATTTGGGACTTAAGATCTTCTATCTCAGACTTACATCCCAAATGTTGTGATTCTCTATCCTCCATTATTTTCAATCTGAGATCTTTAATCTCATCATCCCTCTCGACTAGCTTGTTTTCCATTGTTTATTTTATGGTTGACCACATAGAGAGATCAGCTCCAGTATTCATTGCTGCACTAACATCCATCAAGGACTTCTCTCGAATTGTTAAGAAGGCATGATAGCTTTGTAACCCCTTTTTAACTTGTGCATGAGCTTGTATTGCATTAAAAGCTATGTACAGTGCCTTCTCTCTATTTTGCAGGGAACTCTCATACCTTATTAAATCCTATTGGTGTGCTGACATATCATAAATTTCACCAAAAATAAGATGCCTACTCTATCCCCTACCAATTTCATATTCTTTTAACTTTTCAACTCCTCTAGTCTATAGTTTTGTAGTAATCTTTTCATGTTCAATTGTTTTCCCTTTCAACTCTTCATCTTTATTAGCAATTATGTTTTTCATGTTTTCCTCTTTTTTTCTATATTCATTTATCTCAAGTTGATGTTTATTGTAGTCTTCAGCAAGGCTTTTTTCAAAGTCATCCTTCATTATTTCAATTATTTTGTTTAACTTATCGACTTCAGCGGTAAGTATTGCTTCCTGGTCGATAACAATCCTTAGAGGGGGAATGTCCAAAAAATTTGGTTGATGTTTCAGCTCATCTTCTAGTCTCTTTATGGTTTCTTAATCTTTCTTCCGAACAACCATATATTCTTCTCTGCATTTCTCATTTTCCTTTCTAAATTCATCCTGAATTTTCTCTATTTCCTTATTCAAAGACTGAAGACCATAGTACTTTCCTGCTATTATCCTTCTCAAACTATCCATAGTCTTCACAAGGGATCCTTGTAATCTTGCAATATCCTATAAACAAGGAAAAATTTTAGGAGGCTTCAAAAACTGGAATTTGAAAACATATTTTTTTGGAAAAAATCATTGAAAAATAGCATTGAAAAATGCCTCCTACCTTAAAGAGGTCCACCATTTGTAAATTTTTAATAGAAGATTCCATAGTATCAACATGTTCTATTTCTAACCTTGTAATTACCTGTAAATAGTGAAAATTTTAACAAGGCTTCAAAAAAGGAATTTAGCAACTGTTTCTTTTTTAAAAATAGTATTGAAAAATATCACCTACCTTTAAGAGGTCCTAAATTTGCATTTGCTTAATCCTACAGAGTTCTATGCTCTGTATTGCAGTAAGATACCAATAGGAAAAGTTTTTTCTATGAAATTCAACTTCTTCTTTGAAATGCAACATTTTATTGAATAGTAGCTTAAAAATAGTTTTACCATCAAAAAAAAAATTTGGAGAGGAATTTTTCTCAACGCCTGACTGTGGAGGTGTATATATAACAAGTGTCATTTCTACACGAGCATAAATATCATCATCACTATGATCCTCCTATTCATTAAACTAAACATCATGCTTCTTGTTTACATTTATTTCTCTGCCTTCATGTAATCCCGCCAGAATTGAGACAACATCAAATTCTTCAAGGTCACTTCCCATACCTTCCATACAGTACTCAAAAGGCTCTTCAGGGAGTTGTACATTATCCTTTGGATATTGTTGAGGAACTTCCTGGTTAATTTTTTCTAGTTTTGGCCTCTTAATATATGTATTTTTAAATCTGCTTCCTTCTACAGTGTTGGGTCAATATAAGTCAATAATTTTTTGTAGTGTTTCAGGGTAACTAAACTTCACTCTCTTCATTTTTCTCTCCTGTAGTGCAAAATGCAATTTTTTTTCCAACAGATGAGGGACATCTATGGCTAGGTCTTCAACCCAATGAATCACCAACTTCATACAATCACCTGAAATATCTTGCTTGTGGTGATTCAAAATTGTCCTAAGTACAATTTGAATTAAGGTTTTGTATAGCCCTAGTGGAACATCTTGCATCTTTAAACTATTTCAGGCAACCTTAACCGTTTTTCCACATATTTTGTTTGTCATCTCAACCTTTTCTAATTTGAGGTTTTTCTTGGTGTTCAACATTAATCCCCCCCCTACATGGAATTTTCGCTGCACCTGACAACAAATCATGGTCCAGACAAAACCTCCTCCCAAAAATAATCAATTCCTTGAACTCATCATCATAACTAGAAATGGCATTATCTATCTCTTCATTGTTGAAATTGAACTGACCGAAAAGAAAATGATGCACTCCTGCTCTGACCAAGACATTTAGTATACCTTCTAGCCAGTTGGTTCTGTCACTCCATGCCTCGGTGCTCTCTCTGAATTTTCTGACAGTGAACCTCTCAGCAACTTCAGAACCCCCTGTTTCAGTTGATGGCATGGAATATGAGGTTGTTGTTTCCATTTTGTAGGATGATGGCACACTCAGAAAGGAAGACGGGGATGCACACGAATGCACACACAGGATACCAACACGCTGAATTTTCCAAACTAAAATAAAAGTTACAAATGTGTTCATACATTTCCAAACTATAATAAAAGTTACAAATGTGTTCTAACTTTTGCAAACTATAATAAATGTGTTGTTTCAATATAGTTAACTTTCTAGCATGTTAAGTATACTTATTGAAAATAAGAAAGTAAGAGTAAATAATAGAGTTAAAATTTGGCATTCTAACTATTCTGGAAAAAATAGAGTAATAGAGTGAGTAATAGAGTAATATTCTTCTCTACATGGTTTGATGTACTCTCAAACCAAACCCTCCTATTAAATGTTTATAGTAAATGTTTTTGGAAATTGGATGGTTAGATATATTGAGAAGACTATCCTTGTGTTAATTTTATATAACCTAACCTTGTATGCTCAGAGTCGACCTATGAAAGGTGCAATTTTAACCTTTTTTCTGTTATGGACACTTGATGTAAAATGAAAGCCATAAGCATAAAAATGCAAGCTAGGAATGCATAGCAGTTAAATTGAACATCAATGACTAAAATTCCAAGTGTCTTGGCCAAATTAATAACAAATTATTGAAATTCTAAGTTTTGTAAAAAATAGTGTGTAAATATTCAAAAATGGGCTTAGGAAAATGCACGCCACAGTCCGTACAATTTTCATAAGTTGAAACTAACACCATGGGGTTGATAGATATATTTTTGGAAAAATCCTCTTTCTGGTTTTTAAAATTATGTTTCATTTGTCCAGAGTTAAATTGACAAAATGACAACTTTTGTGTTTTCAACCCAATTTTACCCAGATCACAAAAATGCCTGCCCAGACCTAAGTATTGGGTATTTTTGAGTGATTTTAGTTGAAAATGGTATGTTTTACTATTTTCCACATTATCATACATTTAGTTTTTCAATTTTGGTTCAAAAAGTTCCAGTTGTGCAAAAACACTACATGGTTGTCTTGTATTTATGAAATATCCACCTACATTAATAAAAATGCAAGCCAAACCCTTCTATTAAATGGTTTTGGAAATTGGATGGCTAGATATATTTAGAAGACTATCCTTGTGTTAAATTTATATAACCTAACCTCGTATGCTCACAATTGCTCACAGTCGACCTATGAAAGGTGCAATTTTAACCTTTTATTACTGTTATGGACACTTGGTCTAAAATGCAAGACATAAGCATAAAAATGCAATTTAGGAATGCATAGAAGTAAAACTAAACATGAATGACTAAAATTGCAATTATCTTGGACAAATTCAAAATTAATGACTGAAATTCTAAGTTGTTATGTAAAAAACAGTGTGTAAATATTCAAAACTGGGCTTAGGAAAATGCACGCCACAGTCCATACAATTGTCATAAGTTGAAAATAATACAATGGGGTTGAAGCTAGATATATTTACATTTATCAATAAAATTTTATACTGTTAGGTGTAATCTATATGGTGAATTCTACTATTTAATGCATATGAATTATGTATTTGTTCCATTCAATTATGTCTGGTATATTATTGTTTTGTTATAATTGGTTTTTCTTTTCAAATAATTTTTTCATTATATATGAAATTCGTAAGTTTGAAATGATAATATACATTTCCTAGCATGTAGGTTATTGTGAATATGCTTTTATACTGTCTTCAAACTGTCTAAAAAACTCTTATTATAGCCTTCTAGATATGGTTGGATTCACCATTCAACACTCTAGAGATCCACACTCTCAAAATATTTTTATCATCATCCTATGAGTTGTGGCAAGCATTTCCCTAAGGCCAGTTATGCAAATTTTACCAATAATTCCATACTTTGGACAATGTTTTATCTTCTCCTAGGCTCATTCTAATTTCTCTAAACCACATTTTCCAAGCTACTTGGACCAATATTCCCAAAATTAGCCAATTTCCTGATTTTAACTAATTTGTCATATTTCTCCAGAACGATGTCATAATGCAACAATGATTTCAAATTCATTTCACATCATCATCTATGCCATGCCATGCCATGTGGGAATCATCCTTAGTGTGGGAATCAACCTTAATGCAGGCATCACTTATCCCCTTTAAAACACTTGGCCATTTTTTCTTTGTCTTTAGTATGCAAAATAACATTTTTTTTCTATTTTCGCAGGTTGATATTTTCCTTATATGGTCACCATAAGAAAAATAAAGAGCATGGATAGATATCCATTTCAACAATGAACAGGACCATATCATCTAATGAATTTTATCATCAAAGTAACACCCCCTTTCGGTCATTTCAAAGTGGTCTCTCAAACTTTTTATCTAACACTTGAGCAATTCTCTTCAAACCCTAGGTCACCAAGGTAATTTCATTTTTCCTTAAAATTTAGCAAGTGATATTCCCAATGGGTATAGTTCAACAAGGTGAGTCCAGAATAACCACTTTAATCTTCTGTAGCTTCTTTCTCTCTCCTAGGAAGGCATTTTTTTGGAGCAGTGAAAATATGGTTGAGAGGCACTTTTGGAAGATTGATATCTTCTTCTTGAAAGACTTTTTGGTCAGGCTAATTATACGGTTGGATGCACCATACAAGTTTCTAGAGATATACAATCTCATAATATTTTTATCATCAACCCATGAGCTGTGGCGGGCATTTCCCTAAGGCCTTCTAGGCAGAGTTTACCAATAATTCATACTTGGACAATTTTGTATCTTCTCCTAGGCTTGGTCTAATTTACCTAAACCATGCTTTTGGTAGGTCCATAAATTCTTCTTTAGTGTCTCTTTTTGACAAACTAAGACCATGGTTGATTAGAAAAAACAACAACCTACAATATCCTCATTTGGTGCGGGAATTTTCTTCAACAAACCATTTGTGGCGGGCATCCTCTTAAGGCTACTTGGACTAATATTCCCACACTTGGACAATTTCCTGATTTTCACTATTTTTTCGTATTTCTCCAGAATGATGTCATAATGCAACAATGATTTCAACTTCATGCCACATATTCATCTATTCCATGACATGCCATGCAAGCATCAACCTCAATGTGGGAATTACTTAGCCCCTTTACAACACTTAGCCATTTTGTTTTGTCCTTAGTGTGAAAAATAAGATTTTTCTTCTATTTTTCCAGGTTGATATTTTCCTTATCTGGTCACCATAAGAAAAACCAAGAGCATGGCTAGATATCCATTTCAACAATGAACATGACCATATCATCTAATGATTTTTATCATCAATGGAACACCCCCTTGCGAGCATTTCCAAGTGGTCTCTCAAACACTTTGTCTAACACTTAATCAGTTCTCTTCAAACGCTAGGTCACCAAGGTGAATTCATGTTTCCTTCAAACTTGGCAAGTGAGATTCCCAATGGGTATAGTTCAGCAAGGTGAATCCATAAAAAACACTTTCATTTTCTATAGCTTCTTTCTCTCTCCTCGATGGGAATTTTTATGGAGCAGTGCAAATATGGCTAAGGGCCATTTTTTCTTTGTCTTTAGTCTGCAAAATAACATTTTTCTTCTATTTTCATAGGTTGATATTTTCCTTATCTGTCACCATAAGAAAAACCAAGAGCATGGATAGATAACCATTTCATCAATGAATAGGACCATATCATCTAATGAATTTTATCATCAAAGGAACACCCCGTTTCGGTCATTTCGAAGTGGTCTCTCAAAATCTATGTCTAACACTTGAGTAGTTCTCTTCAAACCCTAGGTCACCAAGGTAATTTCATTTTTCCTTCAAATTTGGCAAGAGATATTCCCAATGGGTATAGTTCAACAAGGTGAGTCCAGAAAAACCACTTTCATCTTCTGTAGCTTCTTTCTCTCTCCTAGGTGGGCATTTTTCTGGAGTAGTGAAAATATGGCTGAGAGGCACTTTTGGCAGATTGATATCTTCTTCCTGAAAGACTTTTTGGTCAGGATAATTATATGGTTGGATGCACCATACAAGTTTCTGTAGATATACACTCTCATAATATTTTTATCATCAACTCATGAGATGTGGTGGGCATTTCCCTAAGCCCTGTTAGGAATATTTTACCAATAATTCATACTTGGACAATTTTTGATCTTCTCCTAGGCTTGGTCTAATTTCCCTAAACCACAGTTTTGGCAGGTCCATAAATTATTCTTCGGGGTCTCTTTGGAAAAATTAAGACCATGGATGAGTAGAAAAAACAACAACCTACAATACCCTCATGTGGTGCAACCATTTTATTCAACAAACCATTTGTGGCAGGTATCCTCTTAAGGCCACTTGGACCAATATTTGTGCACTTAGCCAATTTCCTGATTTTCACTAATTTGTCGTATTTCTCTAGAACAATGTCATAACGCAACAATGATTTCAAATTCATGCCATATCATCATATATTCCATGCATGCATCATCCTTAGTGCGGGAATCAACCTTAATGCGGCCATCACTTAACCCCTTTACAACACTTGGCCATTTTTTATGTCTTTAGTGTGCAAAATAAGATTTTTCTTCTATTTTGCCAGGTTGATATTTTCCTTATCTGGTCATCATAAGAAAAACCAAGGGCACGTCTATATATCCATTTCAACAATGAACAGGACCATAGCATTTGATGATTTTTATCATCAATGGAACACCCCCTTGCGAGCATTTCCAAGTGGTCTCTCAAGCACTTTGTCTAACACTTAACCAGTTCTCTTCGAACCCTAGGTCACCAAGGTGATTTCATTTTCTCTTCAAATGGTAGGTGATATTCCTAATGGTTATAGTTCAATAAGGTGAATCCAGAAAAACCACTTTCATCTTCTATAGGTTCTTTCTCTCTCCTCGGGAGGCATTTTTCTGGAGCAGTGAAAATATGGATAAGAGGCACTTTTGGCAGATTGATATCTTCTTCCTGAAAGAATTTTTGGTCAGGCTAATTATATGGTTGGATGCACCATACAAGTCTCTAGAGATATACACTCTCATAATACTTTTATCATCATCCTATGAGATGTGGCAGGAATTTCCCTAAGGCCAATTAGGAATATTTTACCAATAATTCCATACTTGGACAATTTTTTATCTTATCCTAGGCTTGGTCTAATTTCCCTAAACCAAATTTTTGGTAGGTCCACAAATTGTTCTTCGGGGTCTCTTTGGAAAAACAAAGACCAAAGTTGAGTAGAAAAAACAACAGCCTACAATATCCCCATGTGGTGCGGGCATTTTCTTCAACAAACCATTTGTGGTAGGCATCCTCTTAAGGATACTTGGACCAATATTCCCGCACTTAGCCAATTTCCTAATTTTCACTAATTTTTCGTATTTCTCTAGAACGATGTCATAATGCAACAATGATTTCAACTTCATGCCACATCGTCATATATGCCATGCCATGCCATGCGTGCATCATCCTTGGTGCAGGCATCAACCTTAATGCAGGCATCACTTAGCCCCTCTACAACACTTAGCCATTTTTTCTATCGTTAGTATGCAAAATAAGAATTTTCTTCTATTTTGCGAGGTTTATATTTTCCTTATCTGGTCACCCTAAGAAAAACTAAGAGCATGGCTAGATATCCATTTCAACAATGAACAAGACCATATCATCTAATGATTTTTATCATCAATGGAACACCCCCTTGCAAGCATTTCAAGGTGGTCTCTCAAACTCTTTGTCTAACACTTAACCGGTTCTCTTCAAACCCTAGGTCACCTAATGTCATTTAATTTTTCCTTCAAACTTGGCAAGTGAGATTCCCAATGGCTAGAGGCCAACAAGGTGAATCCATCAAGACCACTTTCATCTTTTGGAGCTTCTTTCTCTCTCCTCAGAGGGAATTTTTATGGAGTAGTGCAAATATGGCAGAGAGGCACTTTTGGCAGATTGATATCTTCGTACTGAAATCCTTTTTGGTTAGGATAATTATATGGTTGGATGCACCATACAAGAATATATAGATATACACTCTCATAATATTTTTATGATCATCCTATAAGTTGTGGAGGGAATTTCCCTAAGGCCAGTTAGGCAATTTTACCAATAATTCCAAACTTGGACAATTTTTTTATCTTCTCCTAGTCTTGGTCTAATTTCCCTAAACAATAGTTTTTGCAGTTTTTGCAAGTCTAATTTCCCTAAACCATAGTTTTTTCATGTTGGGAATGCATTTGAGTAAAGCAATCCAAAATTGACTTTCTTCAGTAAAATCCATGCACATGCCCAATTTCATTTTCCCATACCTCAACCTGTCATACACGTGCTGAATGCATTGAGTGTAAAATATGTCATATAATTGTATAAACCTATAAATGGCAGTTTTCACTTTAGCCTTGACTATTGATTCTTCTGGTGTGCAGACTTGTTTACCCTTGACTGTCAATTTTTTTGATGTGCAGACATGTTTACCTTGACTGTTGATTCTTCTGGTGTGCAGACTTGTTTACACTTGAATATTGATTATTTTGGTGTACAAACTTGTTTACCCTTGACTGTAGATTTTTTTCCTCTTCTAGCACTTTTAACCTCAATAGTTGCTGAAATCCTTTCAATTCTCTTTTTGTGTAGCAACTCACTTTTTTTAATTGTTTTATTCAATTTTTCCAATCTTGCTTCATATTTTGCAGTCTCATTTTGTTGTTTAATGATCATTTCTCTCAATGACCTTTGAAACTCAACCTTCAAACCTGTAATAAATTTTTATTTCTACTACAATTCTTGCTGAAGTTCTCCTTCCTTACCAAATATAGTCTTCAGTGGTGGCATGTTCAAAACTTCAGGCCTATTTTCCAGCTCATTTTCAAGTCTCCCTATAGTTTCCTCATCTTTTTTCTTTTGATCCTGATACATGTCTTTCAGTCTATCAAGGTCAGAAATCGATTCTTCTAGAACTATGGTAAATTTAGAACATTGATCCTTAATAAGTTGATCCTTCTGGCCAATTATTTTTTCAGTTTCCACAATTCTTTTCTCTAAACCTGTAACATGATGTACCAAATCAAGAATTTGGACATCCTTAGTTCTATAAAATTCGTCGCTAGCTTTGAAGGAATCCTTCCACAAGGTAGATTGTTCTTTGAAATGTACCATTTTATCAAATAAAGAAAAAACAAATCTACCATCAAAATAATATTTGGCATGAATTAGGTCTTCATCACTCATTGGTGAACGCTCCATATCATTGTTCACAAATTCCTCCCATTGATTTGCATTTTCATTTCCATGCATTCCAACCAAATTTGTGACAGCAACATCTTCTTCAAGGGAAAGTGAAGGCATTCCATTTCCCACAGGTTCCATGTTGTCCTCTAAATGTTGGTCGATCTTGTTTTTCTGGTTAAGTCACCCATTGAAGAAGTAGAGTATGATTGATCTCTCTAGTTTTGGATATGGTTGATAAAGAAATCTGAGCTCAATCCATGCTCAATAAATCACCAAGAACCTTATCACAACTATAGAAAATGTGTTGAAAATGCATCAGTTGACCCGCGCATTGAAATCTAGCATTGGTTTTGCGGGTCTGGAAAGATAGCCATATATCATCGATATAGAGACGAAAGTTCCTCTAAAATTAAAAATGTCGATATTGCCATGGTTTTTCTTCCATGATAAAAAAAATGAAGTATTAATCCACGAATGTTCAAAACGTGGAAATATTTCATGGAAAAATCTGACCAAATGTATTAGTGTAGTCCCCTTATGTGTGCAAAGTCCCCTTGTGATTGGATTCCAACCTCAAAACCCCCTTACCCCACAACAACATATTAATCCAAGTAGATAGATATTTTGAATATGTTCCAAACTGAACTTTAAATAAATTTATTTTAGCAGTACTGTATGACTGGGTATAGTATATGGAATATTCTGTAACATACCCCCTTAACACACTATCCATCCAAAAATCAACTACACGTTAGACCTATTTTCTTACATTATTCACTTGTTGAATCAACTCAGGGTTCCAATTTCTTAACACAACAATGTGGAATGTTTTGTTCTACTCAGCTAAACTCATTGGCCACTCACCCAATATTATCAGGAATTCTCCAAAGAAAATTGCATTTGGAGCAGTAAATACATACCTTTGTAACAACTCCTATAGGTTTAATTAGGGGTTATTATTCTGTTCTTTAAAAAACTTGAACTCCTTTGTTTCTAACTAATGGTTTATCTCTTCTTTAGTTGGCCTCCACATTCCCTTCAGTCGTAGATCTTGGTCTTGGAAATATAACCATTTTTTGGCTCATAATGGGTAGAACTAAGTTGTAACTTTAATTTACTAGCAAAACCCTTAGATACCAACCCTTTTAGCATCACTTGCAACTAGACGAAGTCTCACCTGAGCCATCTATGGGGACTATAGGAAGCAATTTTCTATAGTGATGAAGGGTTGGGAGGCCAATCCAACAACTCTTACTTAATCAACTGTATGCACAAAAACATATGTCATATTCATAACATAATCATTTTGCTCATTCATTACAAAATAGGTGCGTAAATAAAGAGCAGATCCATGAAATTACACATTGTTATATTTTTAACATTAAGCTAGCATTATTAGGATCTTTAACTAAGAGAATAAAAAGAACAACAATCAAACACAAGAGACAATGAACACAGTGTTTTTCATTGGGGAAACCATAAATGGAGAAAACCCCACAACTTCCTCAGAGATAGAATCAGCACCAAAATAGAAAAGCCCAAAATAGTAAGATGATCTCCTGACAGTAGTAACCTTCTTTCTATATAGCCCCAGTGTCTTCTCCTTCCTCAACTATGTGTTATACTTGAGTGTGTATGAGATGTGTGATAAATAGAGAGGTCATCTCTCTATTTATACTGCTTCTCAGCATGACTAAAACCCTACTAGGGCCGACTTCACTAGGTGAGTCTAATAACCCTAGTGCCCCAGAACTATGGGGACTTTAACCCTTAGACAATAGGAGGGTTACCCACAATGAATTGACATGACTTGTTTACACTATAGATCCTCCTGATCGGAACATCGAGGCATGACATCATGACTTAATTACATTACAGACACATCCTAGAATAAACATCGAGGTAGAAGACATATGATACATAGATGAATACATTCTGAAGTTACAAATACATCAACACTCCCTCTTAACTAGGAAGGTATTCTTTCGACACAATTTTCAACACTGGTCTTCTTCTTTGTATCGATTGGATCATCTCATCATCTTCATTTTCAAGTCTTCTTAGTCTTCAATTCTTCTTCGTCTTCTTTGTCTTCTTCATCTTCTTCGTCTTCAAGTCATCTTCTACTTCAAGTCTTCTTCATCACAAGATCTGCATCATCACAACTACTAGATCATCACTACTGGATCATCATCACATCTAGATCATCACTTGATCTAGATTGTCATCAAGTCTAGATCATCATCACATCTGGATCGTCACTTGATCTAGATCATCATCAAGTTTGGATCATCATCACTTCTGTATCATCACTTGATTTGGATCATCATCAAGTCTGGATCATCATCACATCTGGATCATCACTTGTTTTGGATCATCATCAAGTCTGGATCATCATCACATGCTATCTCAGAATGGTGCTATCTCGATTCTTCTCATCATAGGAAGTTATATAGAGTCAATCCTATATGCCTACCCTTCATGTAGGTCTTCATTAGTGCTTATATCTGACACTTAAGTCAGAATGGCCCACCCAGCTCTTACATATAACCTCATCTTGTCAGAAAGGCACTCCCAACACTCACATATGACCTCATCTTGTCAGAAAGGCCTAGCACTCACATCTAACCATGTGTAAACACATCGCACCAGAATGGCTTAGCACTTATATCCGACCATGTGCAAGCACATCGTATCGAAAAGGCTCTACACTTACATCCGACCCCATCTTGTAAAAAAGGCACAACACTCACATCTGACCATGTGTAAACACATCGTGCCAAAATGGCTTAGCACTTATATCCAACCTCATCCTGTCAGAAAGGATTTGCACTTACATTTGACCATGTATAAACACATCGCATAGAAAGGGCATGCACTCACATTTGATCATGTAGGAACTAATCCTACCATCGCATCAAAATGGCCGCCAGTCCCAGACTGAGCTACCTGGTAACTGAGCAAGTGCCTCCATTCTCCCAGAGAATGACAGTTTCCCTTACATATAACCTACTCGTCAGAATGGCCCACACTCACATCTAACATCGGAGGAACCTAATCCTTTAGCCATGACATAATGGTTCAGCCCTTACATCTAATCAAGTGGGAACACATCCCTCTCTCACATCAAAATGGCTTCTCAATCCTAGACTAAGTTTTCCTGGTAACTGACCAGGCATCTCCATTCCCAGAATGCAAATAACCCTTATATCTGATCATGTAGGAACCAATCCTACAGTCATATTAGAATGGATCCACACTCATATCTAACATGGAAGGAACCTAAATCCTCTCACCATGATAGAATGGATTAGCCCTTACATATGACCATGGAAGGAACTAAATCCTCTCCCATGTCAGAATGGCTCACAGACTCATCACTTCCCTTTGGAGGGAACCTTGATCTAGAGAACACCAAGCTTCTCCCTGAAGTACTCAAACTTCACCCTAGCCAATGGATTCATCAACACATCAGCTATATGATCATCTGTCGCAACATATTGGAGCTTCATTGCTCCCCTCTACACCATATCCCTGATATAGTGATACTTGATCTCGATCAACTTCACACAACTCTAGTTGTCGCAACATATACAAGTAGCATCCAACTGGAGATCAAATAAACCAGACAATAGCTTCCTTAGCCATACTAACTCACAACTAGTTGAACAAGCTATGACATACTCTGCTTCAGCTATACTCAGTGCCACATAGGATTGCTTCCTGCTAAACCAAGAGATCATACCTGATCCCATACTGAAGCAACACCCTAAAATGCTCTTCCTATCGATGGCACTTCTTGCCCAATTTGAATCAACATAACCCTCTAGGTTAATCTTCTGATTCGACTCATACTTGAGCCCATAATCAACTGTACCCCTCAGGTACCTTAGAATATGCTTTGCAGCAATCAAGTGAACATTTCTCAAATCTGTGAAGAACTTGCTCAAGGTATTCACATGGGGGCTTCACTTGTTGACCAATATCATATCACGTTAGTTCATATTGTGGGTTTTAAAATTATAAAAAAATCGAACCAATATATTGTAGGTATTGGGGGGATGAGGGGTTTAAGGTGGGGGTGGGTAAGGTGGTTTATAAGGATTGAGGTATAAAAATGGGTAGGGAGGAGGTTTTAAGTATTGGGAGGGGGTTTCAACAAAAATATTTTGGGTCAATATCTCTCGAAATTAAGGGTATTGTTTAATATCCCATGATCGCACGTGCTATGTAAGAGGTTCACTAAGTGAAGTCCCCGTGGGTATTCACAGCAAAGCAAATGTCTGGCCTTGTGTTCATTAGGTACATCAAGGACACAATCATCTGACGATACATCATAGCATCAATTGACTCTGATGAAGCATCGCTCAATAGATTTAGGTTCAATGCCATAGGTGTGGCCATGGCTTTGCAATCCATCATCCAAAACCTCTTCAGGATATCTATTGCATACTTCCGTTGTTCAAGGGAGATTCCATCTGCACTCTGCCACACTTCCATGCCTAGAAAATAATGCATCATACCCAAGTCCTTCATTTCAAACTCGACAGCAAGCTTTCTCTTCGTATCAGCAATCAACCCATCCATACCTATCACAAACAGATCATCTACATATAGTAGGAGCATCACCAGGTTTCCATATTCAACCTTGTAGTAAAGGTTGGAATTTGTTTACTCTTGGTAAAGCCCAAACTAGATAGAAAGCTGTCAATTCCACTGTACCAAGTCCTGGGTGCCTGTTTAAAAATGTACAGGTCTTTCTTCAATATGCACACATGAGACTCCCTGTCATGTGTCTCAAAATTGAGTGGTTGTTCTACATACACTTCCTCTTCCACTCCACCATTCAAGAAGGAAGCCTTGACATCCATCTGGTGTATCTTACATTTCATCACTGCAGCCAGAGAAAGTAATGATCTGATGGAAGTGTATCTGGCTACAGGTGCAAAGGTTTCTTCATAATCTATTCCTTCCTTTTGTGAGAAACCACAAGCCACAAATCTTGCCTTATATTTTTCAATGCTACCATTTGCAAGATTCTTGATCTTGTAGATCCATTTGGAAGCTACAACTAACTTCCCTTCTGGTCTTGGGACGACATCCCAAACATCATTCTTCATGATCAATTGATACTCTTCGATCATAGAATCCTTCAATTCTTTCCATTTTGCCGCTTCTTCATAACTAGAAGGTTCTTTATCAATGAAATCACATAGTAAAGCTACATACCCGGAGCACGATCTGGTCCTCTTTCTTTCTCTGTGATTCTCTTATGGAGCCCCATATATTTCCGCGCCTTGGATAATTTCTCATACCCGAGCAGGTTTCCTCTTGTGAGGATTCTTCTCCTGAGGTGGATCTATAGGTCTTTGTGGTTCTTCAAATTCTAGATCTTCTTCTTGAGTTTCTTCATTCATGGTTGTATCATGAATTCTGGGTGCCTCTGCTTCTTCAGGTTCTTCAGCAGGTCTCTTTCTGGATTTGTTGTAAGCTATGTATTCATCAAATTTCACATTCCTGCTGATGTCAATCTTCTTGTATCCTAGGAAATATATTCTGTAAGCCTTTGAGCTTTCAGAGTATCCCACAAATATACCCTTCTTTCCTGAAGGATCTAATTTTGTTCTCTTCTCTTTTGGAATGTGTATGTACACAGGACAGCCAAATATTTTGAGATGGCTAACTTCTGGTTTCTTACCGGAGAAGACTTCTTCAGCAGTCTTGTTCTCAAGTACTCTATGTGGAGTATGGTTCTGTACATACACTGTTGTTCTGGTAGCTTCCCCTCAAATATGCATAGGAAGATCTTGATCATGAAGCATTTCTCTTGTAGCTTCCATGATAGTTCTATTCTTCCTTTCTGCAATCCCATTCTCTTGTGGATTATAAGGAGTGGACAACTCCCTCTTAATCCCTGAGTCTTTACATAGCTCTTTGAATTCATTCAAAGTAAATTCTCTGCCATTATCTAATTGAAAGGTCTTGATCTTCAATCTCTCTCTATAATTTGATTGACCTGAGAGATAGATTGGATATTATAGAGAGAGGTAAATTCTCTGCCATTATCTGATTGAAAACTGACTAAAATATCTCTCTCTCTCTCTGTAGAAATAATAGATCAATTCTATGTGCAATGATGCTAAAAAGAAGCACAGGAAATAGATCTTGCTACTAAGAATTCTCACAAGCATACGTAGGAAAATAAGAGAGAAGAAAAGAGACCGAATCACATGAATGAAGAGATGAATATTGGTGTGTATCCTTCCATTGAATAATTATGAATAATAGAGTACATAAATAGATATTCCCTCATAGGAAATTCGAATTGTATGGAAACAACTCATAAAGCTCAAAAAGGCTGACTTACCCAAATATAGCAAACCCCCATAGGTGGATAAAGCACTTGCTAAATCTATCAAGGACCTCACGAGTTGGCAAAAGCATGAGTGAGTTGTCAAGGATATGGAAATAACATGCTAATCCTAGAAAATGGAGAAAAACTAATGGAGGATGGGTTGGAAACAAAAGCTCCTAGTTTCCTAGTTGACTAGCTTTTATCTTATCCATATAAAAGCAGAAAAAGCAGAAAAAGCAAAAAAAAGCAGAATCTGCTATAAGGTCCTGCATAGTAATTCTAGATGAACCCAGAATCAGAAATAACTCATTCCTAGGATATAGATGGCATGCATTGACTTTAAGGTGCCACCTAATTAAGCTAGTGGGTGAATAATTAATCAAATAATGATTAATTATTTTATCCTAAGTTGTGAGTGGGTTTAATATATTCCAACACACTCTCTCTCTCTCTCTCTAAACCCCTAAATCCTAATGTCTCTGTATCTCTCTTTCTCTCTCCCAAATCCCCCACTATGCACTAGGCATATCCCTCCACCCTTTTATTTTTTGGACTATATTAAACCCACTCACAACTTAGGATAAAATAATTAATCATTATTTGATTAATTATTCACCCATTAGCTTAATTAGTTGGCATCCACTTACACCTTAAAGTCAATACATGCCATCTATATCCTAGGAATGATTTGTTTCTAATTCTGGGTTGATCTTGACCACCTTTTGACCATCCAAAATTAGTATACAGGACTTTACAATAGATTCTGCTTTATTCTATTTTTTCTGTTTTTCCTGCTTTTCTATGGATAAGATAAAAGCTAGTCAACTAGGAAACTAGGAGCTTTTGTTTCCAACCCATCCTCCATTAGTTTTTCTCCTTTTTCTGTATTATCATGTTTTTTCCATCACCTTGACAACGTACTCATGCTTTTTCCAACTCGTGAGGTACTTGATATATTTTGGAAGTTCTTTAGCCACCTATGGGGGTTTTCTATATTTTGGTAAGTCAGCCTTTTTGAGCTTTATGAGTTGTTTCCATACAATTTGATTTTCCTATGAGGGATGTACTATTTATGTACACTATTATTCATCATTATTCAATAGAAGGATACACACCAATATTCATCTCTTCATTCATGTGATTCAGTCTCTTTTCTTCTCTCTATTTTCCTGTGTATGCTTGTGAGAATTCTTAGTAGCAAGATCTATTTCATGTGATTCTTCTTAGAATAATTACACATATCATTGATATATTATTTATACATGGTATTATAGCTACAGGGAGAAAAACCTTTCCATATTCTACAACAGCAAGGTTGATCAAGTTCTACAGAGTTGAGAAGAGCATCTAGTCTCCTATCCCTCTTTGAAGAAGAGCTTGTCTAGCTTACAAGATTTTGTCCTAGTTTTTTTTGTAGGTTGCAGAGAGTATCTACTAGAGCATATAAAAAACTTCAATATGGATTCAAAATTTCCTCTACTATCTCCTTTCAACTATGCTGATTGGAATCCAAAGATGAGTGCATACTTGAAGAGGCAATGTCTCTTTGATGTCTCCATTGGTGCATTGAGAGAACCCAAGTCTTATGAAGAGAAGATTGATTGGATAAATAATTGTGATAGAGATTATGGAATTATGTGTTTTAGAATGTCTCCAAATATATATCATCTCATAGATTCTGCTGAATTTCCATTTGAGCTTTGGAAAATTTTGGACAAAGTGTTTGGTTTGCAGGAAATTGAAGATGAAGCATGAAGTGAACCTAGCATCTCCTCTTGTTCTCTCTCTCAGGATTTCTTGGCCTCTACATTCTCTGATGAAGTTGATAATGATGAAGAATTTTCTCATACAGTTCATGTTTCTTCTGCCCTCTTTGATTCGAATGCTTCCTCCTTCAATGAAGAAGCAAATATTGAAGAGCCATCTTTTTCTGTGTCTCTTGAAGGTGATTTTTCCTGAAAAAGAAGTAACATATGGAGATGCTGCTGATATTGATATTGATTATGATCCTATAATCCATTCATTGTTCTCTAAATATCCTATCTTATATTCTGAGATCTATGTGGTAGATTCTTCACACCTTTTGCATACCTCTCTCATTGATGGTGCGCAACCCAGTGACTTCCAGGATGTTTGCTTAGCCACATCAAGCCTTCTTTGTGTCATACCACTTACCTTACTTTATCTCATGTGCTTCAGCATATCCTCCTTTGTTCTTGGCATCAATACTCAGAGCCTTCTTGAAGATTTTGAACATCTCCTTAGTTCCTCCTTTCATACAGAGGATTCATTACCACTGTATTCCCATGAGTCTATTAATATGCTTCTATGTGATCCTTTGGATTATGGTTTAGAATCATATTTATAGGTTGATACACATATCATACCACCAGCCATACCATCTACAATCGCTCTGAATAATCCTAATACTATACAAATCCCTAGTTCATTAGTTGATTCCTCATTGATCTCTTATGCAATGATATTTATCTTACATGATTTGAAGTCTTTCCTAACTTTCAGTGGCTGGTTATCCATGAACTTAGTCATATATGTACTGATATTAAACATGACATTTGGATCTTTTCTAAACATGCATGGTTCATATCTTATGCCCATCCATCATTCATATTTTTACACCTATCAGTTTTCCCCAGTTGCTCATAATTTTCTTAGTCTAGCCCTATATCCTCATGGAGCCATTGAAACCTTTGTCCTTGCTGTTACATATGTTAATATTTTTGATATGTCATAGTTTTATCATCCTCATATCAGATCTATACAGTTGCTACATCGGATTGGAATATTGACATGTGATTCACATCACAATTTTGCAGCTATTCAGGGAATTGGGTGTGAAATAAATTGCCTTATTTTTTGTACTCTTTGGAAAGGAGTATGCATAGATCTCTTTTCAATTTCAGTTTATGTTTGCAGATTAGAGTTTTACAGCAGCAAGAATCATTCAGATAATTCTCCTACTTCATCAGTTGATGAGATACAAGGAGTCTCTCCTCTTCCTTCTTCCAGGTTCTACACTCCAACGCATGATCATGGAGTTGATGATTTCTTCAGCAAGTCCTTCATCTAGAAGAAGTTCATTCAGCTAATTAAAGTGAACATGAAGATATGTTGAAGACATATTTCAAATTTTGTGCCTTGTCCTATCTTGAGGGAGGATTTTCTCCATGTGGTTTTGCCTCTTTCCTCACTTTTCTGGACATAATAATTGTTAAAGGGTGACCATAGCCTTGTTGTTGGGCCCTATATGCATCCATATTTTTTTCATACCATCATAAATTCAGAATTATAGGGGGGTGTTGGAATATACTAAACCCACTCACAACTTAGGATAAAATATTAATCATTATTTGATTAATTATTCACCCACTAGCTTAATTAGTTGGCATCCACTTACACCTTAAAGTCAATACATGCCCACTATATCCTAGGAATTATTTATTTCTAATTCTGGGTTGATCTTGACCACCTTTTGACCATCCAAAATTAGTATACAGGACTTTTATAGCAGATTCTGCTTTATTCTGCTTTTTATGCTTTTCCTACTTTTCTATGGATAAGATAAAAGCTAGTCAACTAGGAAACTGGGAGCTTTTGTTTCCAACCCATCCTCCATTAGTTTTTCTCCATTTTATAGGATTAGCATGTTTTTTCCATCTCCTTGACAACTCACTCTTTATTTTTCCAACTTGTGAGGTCCTTGATAGATTTGGGAAGTGCTTTAGCCACCTATGGGGGTTTGCTATATTTTGGTAAGTCGGCCTTTTTGAGCGTTATGATTTGTTTCCATACAATTCAATTTTCCTATGATGGATGTACTATTTATGTACACTATTATTCATCATTATTCAATGGAAGGATACACACCAATATTCATCTCTTCATTCATGTGATTCAGTCTTTTTTCTTCTCTCTATTTTCCTGTGTATGCTTGTGAGAATTCTTAGTAGAAAGATATATTTCATGTGATTATTCCTAGAATCATTGCACATAGCATTGATCTATTATTTCTACATTATCTCTCTCTCCCACCCATGGATAACCATCCATACTCTACCTTTCTCTCTCTCTCTCTAAACCCATATCAGCTTCCAATCTATATATCTCTCTAAATAAATAACCACAAATCTCTCTCTCTATATATAAACCCCTATCCTCCCTCTCTTTCTCATAGTATTTAAACACCTACCCTCCAATATATTTCACTTTCTTTCTCTCTCAACCCCTATCCCCTAATATCTCTCTCTAAATCTCTCTATCTCTCTATAAACTTTTAACCTCCATCCCCTCCTTCTCTCTCTCTATCTATATATCTATCTCTATCTCTATTTAAGCCCATAACCCTCATTCTTTCTCTATCACGCGCTCTAAACCCCTAACCCCCAATCTCTCTCTCACTTTAAACGTCTAACCCACAATATCTCTCACTCTCTCTCTATCACTATATATCTCTGTAAACATAACCCCAACACACTCTCTCTAAACCACTAACCCGTAGTGCATGTCCTTATCCCTCTCTCTAATCCCCCAACACCTACTATTTATCTCTCTCTCTAAACCCCTATTAACTTATAATCTCTCTCTCTCTCCCTAACCCCTAAACCCTGTTATCTCTCTCTCTAAACATGTAATACCCAATCTCTTTCTATCTCTCTCTCTAAAATCCTAATATCCCTGTCTAAACCCCTAACCTCCAATATTTCTCTCTTTCCCTCTCTCCTTAAACTGATAACCCAAATATCTCTCTCTATAAACCCCTAACCCTTTTTCTCTCTATTTCTTTAAACACCTAACCCTGAATCTCTCTCTCCCTTTATCTAAACCCATAACCCTCAAACTCTCCCCATCTCTCTCTACTATACTGACCCCCAATCTCTTTTCTTCTCTCTCTCTCTATATATATAAATATAACCTTGAATATTTCTACCTCTCTCTCTTTAAATTTCTCTCTCTCATAGTATTTAAACCTCTACCCTCCAATCTCTTTCACTTTCTCTCTCTCTCAACCCCTAACCCCTAATATCTCTCTTTTTCTCTCTAAATCTCTCTATCTCTCTCTCTCTCTCTATCTATCTATATATCTATTTAAACTCATAACCCTCATTCTCTCTCTATCGCACGCTCTAATTACCTAACCCCCAATCTCTCTATCACTTTAAACATCTAACCCACAATATCTCTCACTATATATATCTGTAAACATAATCCCAAAACACTCTCTCTAAACCACTAACCCCTAGTACATGTCCTTATCCCTCTCTTTAATCCCCCAACACCTAATATTTATCTCTGTCTCTCTAAACCCCTATTAACTTATAATCTCTCTCTCTCTCTCTAAATTCCTAATATCTATGTATAAACTCATAACCCCTAATCTCTCTCTATTTCTCTCCCTAAACCCCTAAACCCTGTTATCTCTCTCTAAACATGTAATACCCAATCTTTCTCTCTCTCTAAACTCCTAATATCTCTGTTTAAACCCTTAACCCCCAACATCTCTCTATTTCTCTCTCTCTCTCTCTCCCTAAACCGTGTTATCTCTCTCTCTCTCTCTCTCTCTCTCTCTCTCTCTCTCTCTCTCTCTCTCTCTCCCTAAACCGTGTTATCTCTCTCTCTCTCTCTCTCTCTCTCTCTCTCTCTCTCTCTCTCACTCTCTCTCCCAAACACCCACTCTCCCTCCTCTTTATCTCTCTCCCCACCCCACCACTGACCATCCATACTCCCCTAGTATTACCTCTCTCTCCCTATACCCATATTAACTTCTAATCTCTCTGTCTAAACCGCTATCTCCTAGTCCCTCTCTCTAAACCCCTAACCTCCAATCTCTCTCTCTCTTTCTCTCTCTCTTTAAACTAATAACCCAAATATCTCTCTCTATAAACCCTTAACCCCTAACCATCAAACTCTCTCCATCTCTCTCTAATCTACTAACCCCCAATCTCTTTTCTTCTCTCTCTCTCTCTCTTTCTAAATTCGTAACCTTTGATCTCTCTCTCTCTCTCTCTCT